>PITA01005486.1:0-110229 GCA_004023965.1 Spilogale gracilis | reverse complement strand
GGGGCGCCTGGGTGGCTCAGTCGGTTAAGCGACTGCCTTCAGCTCAGGTCATGATCCCGGAGACCCGGGATCGAGTCCCACATCGGGCTCCCTGCTCGGCAGGAAGCCTGCTTCTCCCTCTCTCACTCCCCCTGCTTGTGTTCCCCCTCTGGCTGTGTTTCTCTCTGTCAAATAAATAAAATCTTTAAAAAAAAAAAAAGAAAGAAAGAAAAGAAAAGAAACTGGAAAAGATTCCCCTAAAGCTCTCACCATTTAAGAAATTACAAAGGTTTTAGGAGGTGTGTGACCCAAACCATAGACAAAAGCAAATATATATTTATTATATATCCCAATATCACAGGAATACACACAGAGGTTCTTTTTTTTTTTTAAGATTTTATTTATTTGACAAAGAGACACAAAGTTAGAGAGAGAACACAAGCAAGCAGGGGGAGTGAGAGAAGGAGAAGCAGGCTTCTAGCAGGGCAGGGAACCTGATGCAGGACTGGAGCTGGAGCTCCATCCTGGGACTAGACCCGGGGACTCCGGGAGCATGACCTGAGCCAGAGGCAGACACTTAATAATTGAGCTACCCAGGCGCCCCCAAACAGAGCTTCTTTTGTCAAGAATTTTGAAGACAAAATTCACAGTGGGTAGAAGATGATGAAAACAAAATTTCCCCACACTAAGGTCCTATGCTTAAAAAAAGAGGAGGAGGAGAAGAGGAATGAGAAAGGTTGGATAACATGTTTCATGATGAAGCAATTGATGTACAAACTTGTTACAAATATATTGAAGCAATGGATGCAAGTGCATCCTAAGATAGCCCATCTCTTCTGTGACTTCCCTGCCAACCCTGTATGACCCAAATCTAACCATCAAGAGATAACAGATAAGCCCCAACTGAGAGACATCTACAAAATACCTGGGCTGTAATTTTCAGAAACATCAAGTTCAAAAGCAATATGGACACTGAGGAAATGTTCTAATTTAAAGAGACCAAAGAAATTTGACAACTAAATGCTAATGGTGATCCTGGAAAATAGCCAGAAAGGAAATTATAGGAAAAGTTGATGAAATTTGTTAATGGACTATGCATAAGATAATAATAGTATTCTGTAAATGTTAAATTTCTTGATACTGGCAATTGTATTGTGATTCTAGAAAAGAATGCTCTTGTCTTTAAGAAATAAATTCTTGGGGCGCCTGGGTGGCTCAGTTGGTTAAGTGACTGCCTTCGGCTCAGGTCATGATCCCGGAGACCCGGGATCAAGTCCCACATCGGGCTCCCTGCTCAGCGGGAAGCCTGCTTCTCCCTCCCTCACTACCCCTGCTTGTGTTCCCTCTCTGGCTGTGTTTCTCTCTGTCAAATAAATAAAACCTTAAAAAAAAAAGAAAGAAATTCTGAGGTATTTCACAGTAAAGTATGTTAATTAAACAACAAGGCCATTTGACAGAGATGGTTCTGATACCTTAATAGCCAATGTAAGCAAGCCAAAACCTAAGTGTGTAAAGACCTTAAGGTTAAGAAATCAAAACCTAAAGACAACCAATCACAAGCAGCCTATTAGCCTTCCCCAAATGAAGCAAATGCTTAGCTACGGGCCCGTCAAATAACATCTTGCTTTGCTTCCACTTTTTCTTCCGTAAAAAATCTTGCCCCTGGCTCCTGTTGGTGGAGTGAGCTCTCCTAATCGCTTCTGGGCTGGTGCTGCCTGACTTGAATTTATTTTTTTTAAAGATTTTATTTATTTATTTGAGCGAGAGAGAGCATGAGAGGGGAGAAAGTCAAAGGGAGAAGCAGACTCCCTGCGGAGCTGGGAGCCCAGTGTGGGACTGGATCCCTGGACTCCAGGATCATGACCTGAGCTGAAAGCAGTGGCTTAACCAACTGAGCCACTCAGGTGCCCCTGATTTGAATTTATTTTTGCTCAAATAAATTCTTAAAATTTTTAATATGCCTCGGTTTATCTTTTTTTAAGATTATATTTACTTATGTGAGAGAGAGCACAAGCAAGGGGAGAGGCAAAGGGGGAGGGAGAAGCAGGGTCCCCTATGAGCAGGGAACCTGATGTGGGGCTCAATCCCAGGACCCTAGAATCATGACCTGAGCCGAAAGCAGATGCCTTTTCTCTGAGCCACCCAGGCACCCCTGCCTCAGTTTATCTTTCCACAGGGAGATGATGTCTGAAATTAGTTCTTGAGTGGTTTAGAAAAAAGAGTGAGAATAATAGATCAAGCAGGACAAAATCTTGAAATCTAAACGTGTGTGCTATGTAATGTGGATATGGGATAGGAAGAGTTCCTTGGGCATACGCGTGTTCCTTGTACAGACTTGCAATATTTCTGTAAGTTTAAAATTTTATCTAAATAAAAGTTAAAAAATATATGAAACAATTAAGTGAGTTTTGCTCACTTTTGTAAGGGTATTGAGGGTAAAAGAGAACACACAAGTAAAAATGTTAAAACGATTCTGAATTGCCAAGTTTGGTGGTCTCTATCAAACAGCCCTCCTTTAGATAACAAGAACTTCTGGCCGTTAAATACTCCCATTAAATTGGCCCAGGCCCAAAGGACTTTAATGAGAGCCAAAAAGGAAATACTAAGTGCCATTTCAAAAACTTTACGCTGGTGGCAAAATATACAATTTCCCTCAGACAAGACCCTCTAGCAATGACTTCAGCCTATGCTCCAAAAGTAGCTGTAGAAAACTAGTCCAGAATGTTTAGAATTTATGCTATAAAATAGGAAAAATCTTCCCTTAAACAGCCATTTATTTAAAACATTAATAAAAATTACCTTCCACTTTGTTGGATACCCTATGAGTTGGTCTTTACAAATCTGCATAGAGCATCAAAGAGCCAACAGGCCTTGAGAAGCTGCTGTCAGTGGCACTTGGAAACAGGAAAGCAAGGAATTGAGAAGTAAAATACCTTGCCCAAGGTCAAACATTAACAATGGGATAGATCCAGGAATTGAACCAAGCTGTCTCTCTCAAGACCCTGTGTTCTAGTCACTAGTCAATCTGCTTCCAAAGCAGTATGGTTCATGAATCCATTCCATGATATTTTATAGAGTATCTCAATTTCACTGTCATCACAGTCCTGTAAGAGTGACATCATTTCCATTTTTACCTGTGAAGTAGATGAGACTGAGAGCAAACATAGCTTACTCAAATTCACAAAAACTAGGAAGAGTTGAAGGCGAAACACCAACACAGTTACGTGCAATTTCAAAATCCTACCCCTTTTGCCCATCAACACAGCAGAAACAGATGGCATTTTGAAGAATTTGGTATCATCAAGAAAATGGTACCTGAGTGAACTCCAAGCCTTAACATAACTAATATTAAATTATCACACGGAAACTTTCCTAAAACAGCCCCCATCGCAGATGATTTTTTTTTTTACTGACTTTAAACATTGTCAGAAAATAGTTTTCATTTTAACCAAAAATGTATACACACTCACACATCAAACTTCTTGTCTTTCCCTATTCCATTTTATTGTCAGTATTTTCTCCTCCCTTCCTCAGTCCCTCTCTCTCTCTCTCTCTCTCTCTCTCTCTCTCTCTCTCACTGGTTCTATCTCTGTCTCTCCCTCCCTCCCCTTTGCCTTTCCCTCTTCCTCCTCCTTGAAATTCAGGACAGTTGTATAAAAGGTTACAAAGGTTCCTGCTTCCCCCTAGTGTTATGTGTGTAGAAATGGCAGTCACATTGGGAAAATTAGCAAAACTTTACAAATAGGAATAAAATGACACTTCAACTCCTTTAGAGTTTTTGGAGGGATGGGGCCAACAGGGTGAGAGGAAAGAACCCATAATCCCTGACAGTGTATTTAATCTCACAGGGCCTCAGGAAATGCTCCTGTGATGGGGAAGTTAGACTATCCCCTTCTCACAGTTGTCTTGAGAGTTGAGATAAGACCTATACTAAAGGATCTTGAAGCACAGTACACTCCCAATAAGAGGTCATTCCCAATAAGAGGTAATTATTATTTATTCTTGACATATCTGTAAGGTTAGGAAAGAGATTCAGCACAGCTTACTTATTTTCTTAAATTAACTCAGCCAGCGAGCTGTAGGACCAAGTTCATAATCCAAGTTTTGAGGAATCTTAAGAATTTTAAAAGTCTTAAACAGATATTTCATACACCTGTGTTTTCCATTAAATTCAAAAAATATGCATTTCAGTGATTTGTGGTCATATCTTCAGAATTGGGTCTCAAAGTTGCAGGAAGAGAAGCGCACAAAGATTTATCTCCAGGGACACCTGAGTGGCCCAGTCGGTTAATCATCTGCCTTTGGGTTCAGGTCATGATCCCAGGGTCCTGGGATCAAGTCCCAAGTCCAGCATCGGGCTCCCTGCTCATCAGGCAGTCTGCTTCTCCCTCTCCCTGTGCCCCTCCCTCTGCTTGTACTCTCTCTCTCTCTCTCTCTCTCAAATAAATAAATAGAATCTTTTTTTAAAGAAAAGATTTATGTCCAAAACATGTTCACGGATCATTACTTACAACAGTACAAAACTGAAATCAAGCTAAATATATTTATTCAATAAACCTTTGAACAAATAATGATGACTGTTTTATTTACTTATTTCATTTATTTCTTGGTGCCAGATGCTGTTTTGAGAATCAGGAACAGATCTAAGCATTCAGTGAGGTAGGTTATGTCCTAGTCACTGATCAGTCTGCTTCTGAGAGAGCTCCATGGATCCACTCCACATTTCACGGCATGGTAGCACCTCGGGTGGACTATTGTTCAAAATGAAAAACAAAATCATGTTTTCAATAATTATTAAATTGCCTGGAGATGTGCTTGCATTAAAAATGTTAAGGGGAAAAACAGTATGAAAAATTGCATACCATATTAATTCAGTCCCAAATGTGTGTGTGTGTGTGTGTGTGTGTGTGTGTGTGTGTGTAGCACAGTCTAAATCTAAATAATACCTTTCTAGTCTAAATCTAGTCTAAATCTAAATAGTACGTTTCTCCAGGTGATAGGTTATGGATAATTTTGTGTCCTTTTTTATACTCGTCTGAATATTCTGAACTTTTGTAATGAGACAATTCTGTGATTGTCAGAAAATTTAGATGAAAAACTACTTTTAGGTTGCTAAAAAAATACCAGAATTTCTAAGAACAGGCTTTAGTTTCCCTTCACAGTTAAATAATGAATCAGGAAGTGTGGATGGGAAAGATTTGCAAGAAAAACAATTACCACGATTGGGAATGGAGGCAAGATGTTCAACCTAGAAAGGGAAGTGCCTGAGAGAGGATGTTTAAAGAGCACGTGTGTAGCATTAACTTGGCGTAGGGGACCCTACTTTGGATTGATGTCAGTTACTCAGAAGGTGTCTTTTGACAGTACTCATTGGGATTCACTATAGACTGAAGTAGTGTGGACCGAAGATCTGATTGATGCCTTCAGAAGAGAAAATTGGAAAGAGCTGTGATCCCAACCGGTATAATTTCTGGATTGGAGAGTTTCAAAGTTACCATGGAAAGTAGCAACGAGAGCCTACTTTCTGACAGCAATCCTAAAAGGTGTGCTGCTTCCTAGCAGCCCCTCTGGGCAGGGCCTATCAGCAGCACCAAATGAGCGTGACACAGGCCCACCTTGGGGTGACATCTCCCCAGCAACTCCATGAGCCAATCACATCACTTGCAATGGAAACCTGCAGCTCCAGATAATGTCACTTGGCCCCAAACAGTGCACAGCACGTTGCCTTTCCTGTCTTCCTGGAAAGTTAGGGTTGAGCTGCTGAGCCTGACCCTTAACAGGCCTTTGGAATTCCCCCCTACACAGACTAGATAAGGGATTTTTTTTTTTAATTGGAAACTAACAAGTTCAGTTCACAATCCCTTATTTGGTGCACCAAATCGGCTGTTCACAGAGAATTCAGCTCTGCAAATAAGCTGGGGCAGAGAGCTTTCCTCGGAGAAACTGCTGGTTGGAGGTGGTCGACAGGAATCTCAACAGACATGAACAAGGAAAGTTCTTGCTAAGACTCACCCAAAGAAAATCCCAGAGGAGAACCCTGAGCCGTCATTTCACAGTGAAGCTGCAAGAGCCCAGAAGGATTTGTAATACAAACGAGCAACAGAGATAGGAGGATTCTCCCAACTGCCACCGCAGCCTCCAGGATGAGAATCTGGCTCCTCAGGGGGCCACTTCCTCTCCTCATGCTGTTCTCTGCCCTGCAGACACCCACCGGGAGTTCTGAGGTAGGGCACAATTGAGGAGGTGATTTCTTTTTGGTCAGAGCTCCAAGAAGTAATACTTACTCCAAGAAGTAATACAACTTAAAGCTCTATATAATAATAATTAAAAAAAAAACTAATGTTAAGACATAACAGAGTATATATTAAAGTGTTTAGAGCTCACAAGATGTAACCAAACATGATATGATTGATTTTGTTTTGTTTTGGTTCCACTGGGGTGCTTTCCTGGTGATAATCTTTAAATGACCTTTGGTCACTTAGGATCTAATTTCACTCACATTTTTTTTTTTGAAGTCTTTTTTTTATTTTATTTATGTGACAGAGAGAGAGAGCATGAGCACAAGCAGGGGGAGCGGGAGTGGGAGAGGGAGATGCAGCCTCTCCACTGAGCAGGGAGCCCGATGCGGGACTCGAGCCTAGAACCCTGGAATCATGACCTGAGCAGAAGGCAGACATTTAACCAACTGAGCCACCCAGATGCCCCACATTCAGACATTTTAAACAATAACACTAGTGAAGGATGTTGAAAACAATTCTTAAAAATTGTGGAATTCTTCAGGGTTTATAAATTTGGCATTAATGGAATCTAGAGGCATAATGTGATTTTCTTGATTTGCCATAAAATTTAAGTGAAACATTGCTTTTGTAGGACAAATGATATAAAGTCAAGTCTATTTGGCTTTCGACTATTTCATAGGAATCAACTCAAAAGAAGTAATACAACTTAAAGCTCTATATAATAAAAAAGAACTAATGTTAAGACATAGCAGAGTATATATTAAAGTGTTTAGAGTTCACAAGATGTAACCAAACATGATATGATTGATTTTGTTTTGTTTTGGCTTAAACAGATTCTGTAGACCTATTTGTAAACTTTTTGTAAAGAGTTATTGGTAAGCAGTCTTAAAAATCTGCTGCATTTACACACACCTAGAGATCTTCACATCATAAATAATAGTAAAACGCCTAATGGTATGTTTTTGAGTTTCCTACAGCATCTTTGACATTGACTAGACAGAATCTTATCTCCTAATATAAGGAGTGCTATTTGTTAGAAATCCATCATTTCTTTGCCAAGAAGAAAACATCTTGGAATTCACATAGTTGAAAATATGGCTCTAAAAAAAGTCACTGATGATACTTAATGAACTTGTATTCAAATATCTAACTTCAGCTTAATATGGACTAGATATCAATAAGTAATGTTCAATTGGCTACCCGTGGGAAATTATTTTCTTCCTGTTCCTGATTTCTAGGAGAAGGGACTGTCCCAGGCACACTCCTGAGCACTGTACCACTCCCCTGGTGGTGGGCAAATTTAGTTGATTGGTAACATCAGGAATAATAGCTGGGCATTCTGAGTTTGACTCAGCTCTTCTTCCTCCTGGGAGTTAGCCTAATAGAAAAGGGCAATGTCTTTGTGTTCCTCGGTGACAAGAATCTTATCTTTGGGCAGGCCACAATCCAATACTGTCTACAGTTCAGTGGATAAGTCTGCCTTGTTCCGCAGTATAGTCTTAACAAATCTACTTGCCATAAGACCTAAAGATGTGTGCCCCAACAGTTCAGTAGTAAAGAGGATACCTTAACCTTCATACGTGCTCTGTTTTCCTCAATTTATAAATCAGATCCTGGTCAGAAGAGAGGACTGTTATTGACTGGAGACCCCTCGGGAGAACCCAACATTGCTCATCACTGAAGTTTTTTTCTTAAATAAAGTTCAAAGACTTAATACAGCTTTTAGGTATTCATAAAAGAGATATTTAACACCCATGACAGAATGTGAAGGGCGTCAATAGAGGAAATAGAAAGTGTACATAAACTTTAAGATTATATTTTTTTTTCTTCAAAGTTTGGGTTTGGGTTATACAAAAAGGGATGGTTTGGGTTATACAAAAAGGGACACTTCCTCCCTGGGGAGGTGATTTTTTTTTTAACTTTTAATAATATTTATCAAACCAAATTCAATCTCTGGCATGGGTCACTGATGCAGGAAGCACTAGGGCAGGGTAATGATTATGAGTGAAACTTATTTCAGCAAATAAACTTTGAGAAGACTTGGCTTCACAGAGGATAGCAAGTCAGCCACCACATCTGCCATCTGATTTGAAAAGTTAAAGCCAAGATTTTTCTTTTCTTATAGGTTGAAGTTAACATTGACTTTGACTTGGCACCAGATTCCTTCGATGATCAGTACATAGGCTGCAGCCCACAGGTCATGGAAAAGCTAAGCCAAGGAGGTTATTTCATGAAAGAACTAGAAGAACACAGAAACTACCACAGGGTCTGGACAAATGCCCACTTAAGCTGGCTGGAGAGAGGCAAAGATCTCCCCAAGAACATGAATATCACCCATGCTCTGGCCATCTTGGTTTATACATCAAGCAACAGTGTCCGCACAGACTTTACCAGAGCCATGGCCAATGCTGGGAGGTCTCCACTGCAGTATAAACACTCATTCCCTTTCAAATACCTACACTACTACCTGACCTCAGCAATCCAGCTGCTAAGGAAAGAAAGGGTCATGAAGAATGACTCTCTCTGTTTTGAGGTGTATCATGAGATGAAGGGCACCTCTTTGGAAGCCTACAGAGGTGCCATCATCCGATTTGGCCAATTCCTCTCCACCTCCCTCCTGAAAGAAGAGGCACAGAAGTTTGGGAACCAAACTCTATTTACCATATTTACCTGCCTGGGTGCACCTGTACAAGAGGTCTCTCTCAAGAAGGAGGTCTTGGTGCCTCCCTATGAGTTGTTCAAAGTTGTAAATATGAGCCAGCTCCCGAGAGGAAATTGGTTGCAGTTGCAGTCAGCTGGGAACATGAGCACATATAACTGTCAGCTGCTAAAAGGTATGATATTATCTAAATGGAATCTACTCTTATCAGGATCACAGACAACTATTCTTTTTAAAAAGTTATTTTTCTGAGTGGGATTTCTTAGGGGAAAGGCCAAAAATATGGAAATTGGCCTTCAGGAATGGTGGAACTGACAGGTTAGAGAAGACTTTATTTCTTGGTTTCTTTCTCCTCAAATACTTCTAGAAAAAATGTGTTTCTTCAGTGGCACTAATATGTGGGGCATTCGAAACACAGACAATAAACCTCTACTGAGAAAACACATAAAATAGAGCATTTTTACCTTCACCCTCAAACTCAGTTTTTGTTTTATCTTATTTTGTTTTGCTTTTTTTTTTTTTGTCATGGTCATTACAGGAATAAGGAGGGCTATGAGTAAAGCAGGAGGCACAATTTAGTCATTTACTCTTATCTGTTACCCACCTTCTGCGTTCCAGGAACTGGGATGGGAGGCATCATGAGTTATGAAATGAACAAAGCAAAATCACTATTCCAGGAGGAGTTTTGGAATGTGAGCAAATGTCCACACTCAAAAGCACTAAGCAATACTCCAGATGTTTAAGCAATGGTTGTGGCCTCTCAATATAGGAAGCTACTGATTTTCTCCAGAGAAAGTGAGAAAGTCTTCACGATAGAGGAACCCATGGGAATTGAAGTAGGAATGGGAGTTTTCAGTGAAAGAAAAGAGAAAAAAGTCATTTCAAGCAGAAAAGAGCATTTGCTGAATCACAGAGATTTCAAACAGCCAGTATCTTTAAGGAACCTTCAGTTCTGAATGGCTGGAATGTAGGAGGTACAGGACACAGGAAGAGGCTAGGGGTAGAAAAGGAATAGGGGATAGGCTGGGGTGGGGAGACTTCTGATGAGTCGGAGGGTTAAAACTCTTGTATTCTATGCTAAGGTTTTCAAACTTTATGCAATAGATAATGAGAAGTCATTGGAAGTTTTTAAAGAGTAGAGCATCAATTAGAGCAGTATTTTAGCAAGAGCTCTGATGATATGGTGAAAAATGAACTGAAACAGGAGAAATTGGGGACATCACAGAACAAAAAAAATATTGCTAAGATCTTTTTTAGAAAAATATGTGTCCAACTCCATTCCATCCCTGTGTGTTGCCCTAGTCCCCGCACAAAATGGTAGTTCTGTGGCAAGTGCTGTGCCTTGTTTGATTCAGAAGGAAGATCAACCTTATCCACATGTGTGTTGGCTCACACTCACACTTAACTGCAATGTCTGCCTTCGAGATACCCCTGAATCTTTCTCTACCCCATCGTTGTTGCTACTGTTAGTAATCAGGCTGTCAGCATTTCTCAGCATTTTGAGGTGGCAGTGTCACAGTAATCCTGGAATCGGCCTCCATGCTGAGGTCTTGGGCCTGCTTACTCTGGCCTATCTGCAAACACAGGCCAGGGGAGAGGTGACCTATCAATTTTTTTTATCTCTTTCTGCCTGTCCTTAGAAGTGCAGCAGTCATCAATATGAGTGAAATGAGGGTCTGTTCCATGGAACCAAGAAATCAGTGTTGGCAGAGGAGAGGAGAACGAAAAACTAGACTATGAAGCAAATAGTGAGATTTTTTTTTTTAAGATTTTATTTATTTGACAGAGAGAGAGATCACAAGTAGGCAGAGGCAAGCAGAGAGAGAGGAGGAAGCAGGCTCCCTGCCGAGAAGAAAGCCCGATGTGGGCCCCAATCCCAGAACCCTGAGATCATGACCTGAGCTGAAGGCAGAGGCTTTAACCCACTGAGCCACCCAGGCACCCAAGATTTTGATACCAAACACTCATAGCCAGTTTTCAGGGTTCTTTGGAACTATGCTGCTGCTTAGTCCTCATCAGAATGAAGTGGAGACAGAAAAATTTTCTACTGGGTTGAGCACAGTAAAATATATTAAGTAAAAGTTTTAGAACATTTACACCAAAGGGTACGAAACTGAGAAAAAGCAATATAAAATAAAAATGATTACCCATATTCCCTGCTTTGTAAGTCTCAAAGGAAACAATTTCAAACCCTTCCCACCAAACTAATGATCTTTGCTTTCCTATCAGGAAGCTGCTCAAACACAACTGGGAGTTAAGGCTTAGCTGGAGTAGCCATGCACATTGCTAGGCTTTGGAAGCTTGGCTGGTCTTGGCTGGGAATGTGAAATCACAAATCATACTTAAGGGAATCAGTATTCTTGCATTGCTCCATAAGTTCTTTGCGGGCAGGCATGTGACTACATAGTATTTAAGAGTTTGGCATCAAAGCCAGGAAGTTTGATCTCAGATCCACTCTGTCTGGATTCCTATCCAGCTTGTACCATTTTTTAGCTGTGTTCTCAGTCCAGTTGCTTAAACTTAAACTCCCTATGTTTCTTCAACTATGTAAGGAGCATCATAATAGAGCCCCACAGGACTCTTATGAAAAATAAAACAAAATACGAAAGTATTTCTACATGACTGAGCATGTGATAAATGGTAAATAAGTGTTAACCAACATTAACTTCAGTCTCCTGGCACACAGAGGTATTCAATCTGCATTTGTTGAAAAGAAAAATCTAAATTTGTTGAAGAGCAAATAGATGAAGCATTCTCCTTCAATGCTTCTAAGTGGTTTGGTCTTTGGGTCAGATGACCAGATAACTCAATTGACCAAAAACAGTCTCATTATTTATTAGAAAGGGAAAGTATCCTAGAATGTTCAAACCTTAGTCAAAAATAAGGAGCTATGGCTACAATATAACTGATCTGGAATGTCATCATTTGCAATGTGAGTTATTACATCTAAATTTTTCCTAGAAATTCACCACTGTGTGGTCTTGGGAAGAAATTGTAAGTGGCAGAATAAAACAACCTCTGGTTATAGAGGGTGATATTTTGGTCAGAGGCATCGTGTGGTAGGCCAAGAGCTAGAGTTGGCATAGTCTTTCCAGCCAGCACAACTACAAAACTATTTGGGAGATTGAAAGAGGAAGAGAATCAGCTCAAGCTGCAGGGATGCCACTCTTCCTTTGATTCCGTTGGCTCTGGCCGAAAGTTGTGGAGAAGGCTGCTCCGTCTCTGCTTCTGCCTTCACTAAACTGCATATGGAAGCCCACTAGGGAAGCCCCCAGGGCTGCCATTGGCTGGTAGTTCACACAGACACTTCAGTTGAGGACAAAAAGACTACATCATCTGGAGATAAACACAACCAGGGGCTCCTGGGTGGCTCAGTCATTAAGCATCTGCCTTCGGCTCAGGTCATGATCCCAGGGTCCCGGGATCAAGCCCCACATCAGGCTCCCTGCTCAACAGCAAGCCTGCTTCTCCCTCTCTCACTCCCCCTGCTTGTGTTCCTGCTCTCAGTCTCTGTCAAACAAATAAAATCTTAAAAAAAAAAAAAAAAAGGCACACAACCAAAATTCACCTATCTCTACTAATTACAAAAAAAAAAAAAAAAAAAGTTTGATTAACTTCATGATGCTTTCAACTATTTGCTGCAGTGGTCTGTTTTCTCAATAAATAAGCGATTTCTGAAACTTTCCTTAAGTCATTTCTGTTAATTGACAAATAACACTTGACTTATCCCAGCATCCTGGAGCAGTGTTGGGTTGATCCGTACATGAACAATGGGAGGAGGGAAGTGGTATGTTTTTCTTTTCTAGGAGTCCTTCACTGGGAGACAGTAAGATCAGTGGCCTCTCTCCAGACCTGCTTTTCTAGCTAACTGGTATTTTCTGCTATCAACCTCAGTCTAGGGACACCAGATAGTATTCGGGAGGACTGATATCTAATTCCTCATGAACTGGAATCTTCTCAAGAGACTGTTTCTTATTACTTCAGTTTTTTTCCCAAGCAGAAACTACAAGTTATTCTACATCTAAAAAGTCCCTCTGAGCTAATGACTTGTTTCCTCTCTTGCTCCTTCTTAATCTGTCAGACATCATATTAGAAAGACAAGGAGAAAACCTTTAAAATTGGTCAGCCATGTCACCATAATTCTCCCAATAAAAGACAATAGATTAGAGAGTACTGCTTCCCCACGCCTTTGATTTATTTCAAAATTGGTTCTGTTAACTTGTACCTACAGTTCTCAAGTTCAAAGAGCACCCAGGAATCTGTCGACTCCAGAGTCAAAAGGTCAAGTTGGTAGCATAATATATTTAAGCAAGGGCATTTGCAAAGGAAAAATTGTTTAAGACATTCTAAACTAACAGCACTCCCTTCTAATTCTTCTCTCTCCCCTCTTGTGACCTATACTGGTTACCATAGAAACAGATGTTTTCATTCCCATTGAAAGACTCAAGTATGTTAGTTATTTGTTCTTAAATGTTGCTTTGTTCAGGAAAATAATCCGTGCCAAAAATCTGTAAGCACACAAATACATACTCTGTTCTGTATCATTGGATTCACAAAGATGGATTTATTTGTGGAAATGTTTCACATAATCAAAATTCTTAAGCATGTTTCTAGAAAAAATACAGTCAACTTTTGTAGTAAGCCTGGTTTTACATGTTAACTTTGCCAGTTACTGGCAGTGAGAATGTGGGCAAAGACAGTCCCTGTGTGCATCCATTTCTTTATATGTAATATGGGGGGGGAAATGTAATGAAACTTTCCCTATAGGATTCTGGGGAGTATAAAGTGACTAAGCACGCAAAAGCTCTTAGATCGGATTCTGACATTAGTCAGTACTCAAAACTTGTGGCTACTATTACTGTTACTTATTATTTATTTTATTTACTTCCTGTTTCCTGTTTTCTTTTCCACTGGGCTTTATCTCAAGCTAGTTTTCCCTAGTTGCGGCATCACATTAACCTTGAAGTAGAGTGGATGGATGGACGAAAGAATGAGTAACTGAGGGTTGCCTTGGTGGCTCAGTCGTTTAAGCATCTGCCTTCTGCTCATTATGATCCCCAGGTCCTGGGATGGAGTCCCGAGTCCAGCATCGGGCTCCCTGTTCATCAGGGAAGCTGCTTCTCCCTCTCCTCCCTGCTCAAGGTCTCTCTTGTTGTCTCTGTCTCTCTCTCTCTCTCTCTCTCTCAAATAAATAAAATCTTAAAAGAAAAAAAGAGAAGGAAAGAATGAATAAGTAATTAAATGAATCTAGGAGACCACATGGCATGGTGGAAAGAGAATAGACTTTGAAGCCAGGAAGGACTGGGCGTATATGTGTTAGTTACTATGTGGCCTTGCATACATGACAACCTATGAGACTTTCTTCATTAATAAAATGGGGCAAAGGGGAATATTGTGGCAACACTTGTATCCACCCTCTCAAACACAATTGAAAAACTCTGGGAAAGTACTTTCCACATGGAAGTGGGATAGTTGTTTAGTGGCACAAGTGTGTGGTTCAGTGACATTGACATTAAAGAAAAAAACAAAAGAAGAGACTGAAGAAACAGTGTTTACCTTGTTTGAGTGCCAACTATTTCCTAGATAACTCTCTTAAAAGAGTAATGCTCAGTAATCTGCACATTTTGACAGAAAAAGGCTACAGGGTGTCTGGGTGGCTCAGTGGGTTAAAGCCTCTGCCTTTAGCTCGGGCCATGATCTCAGGGTCCTGGGATCAAGGCCCACATTGGGCTCTCTGCTCAGCAGGGAGCATGCTTCCTTCTGCCTGTCTCTCTGCCTACTTGTCATCTCTCTCTGTCAAATAAATAAATAAAGTCTTTTTTTAAAAAAAGGCTATATATAGCATTTGCCTCCAAATATCAGATTAACTAGATATATTGTGTGGCAATTTTAGCTTTTGTTTCTTTTTGAACAATCTGATATAATTCACAGATTCAGCGTTCATGAAACACAAGGTATATTATGCATTTCTCCCCAAACTGTATACCCTAAGGCAGGACTGACCAAATTTAGGTTATAATCCACAAAAAAAGAAGTTGTACTTATGTAATAAATTTCATTCACAAAGGTTTTCACACACGTTATCTGTTTGATTCTTGCAACCTTGCTGTACATTGGTTACTGATCCCATTATGTTGGTGGGAATACTGACGTTGAGAGAGGTTACACGGTTCATATGACATTATTCAATTTACAAATGACAAATGTAACACCCTTTCCCATATTTTATGGCAAAAACCCAGGACAATGTTCTCTGTAGACTGTTTTCAGAAGATTTATTTGTCTGTTCAAAATTATTACTAAGAACCTACTATAGTCTCAGTAGTCCTCTGTGACTGTGGACTATATTATAACTCCCTTCGTATACACATAAACATAAAAATACACATGTATGTGTAACAAGACAGTCATTCACTGTTCACATGTCGCTTAACTTTAATCTTTTTTATTCTAACCCATTTTATCACATTATTGGAGTGATGGTCATGATAAAGCATTAATGCCTCACAACCACCAATTTGAAAAATACTAGGATACAGAGGGAATAAAAAGCATTGACTAGATAGTCTGGAAGAAAAGCAAAAACAAACACAAAAGTAAATTTAATGTGAGTTATCCTTAAATGAAGGATTTTGTACACTACATTTAATTCACAGGTGTTTTTCATTTATTCCCCTAAGAAAGATATTGTCTGTGTAAAAATAATGATAATAATAAAGCATGAGATAGAAATGTTAATGACTGGAAGAAAGAGAAAAGGTAACAAGACAGCAAAGAAAAGTTATGTTAACCTGAGAAATAAAAGTTAAGTAAGCTTTATCCTAGTTATTATGAAAGGGGCTGAAGAGGTGATTTTGAAGGATGAGTATGACTACGGAATAGCAATGTCCGTATGTTTGTCCTTATTTGAGCATTAGGCATTATAGCAGCCATGAAGCAAAGCAAAAGTGAATGGTAGTGATCCTAGTATTTGCAACAGTCTTGAGATGAGATGCTCTCATTTTACAGAAAAGAAAGCTCAGGTCCAATGAAAGTAACTAACCTAAAGGTCAGTTAGGGACAAAGCTTCAGCACCCAAGCTAATCACTTCCAATAACCATAATTTCTACCTACTATATTATTTCACTGTCAATGAATAGTCTCTGATAACGCTTCAGTAGAATCGTATCCCATTAAAAAGTGAGAAAGGACAGAACCAGAGGTCCTTGTGATCTCAGCCTCAATGAAGAGAAAACAAAATGAAAAATGTTTGAGAATTATTCTAATGAATGAGCTGCTCAAGTGATATTAATGGTCTCGAGGTCCCTGTGAAAATTCAGATAATACATTTTAACAGGAATTTTGACAAAGGCTTAGAAATACGTATGCACTATTAATTTTCCTTTATACTGTTATTGGTGAAAATTAATTTTAAATATTGTTTGTATATATATATATAATTCCAAGAAATTCCAGGCAAATGAAAGGATTTTATGCATTATTATGTGAAGTAATGGGAAAACATTTCTCCATCATCTGGTCATCCATTAAGCAATATGTTCAAATATTGAGGCAAGTACAGAATTGAAGGTCCTCCTATCCCCAAACATCTTTTCTACCTTAAACAGTCAGCAAAGAAGGCTGGTTGAAACGGAGATTTCTCAGGGTGCCTGGGTGGCTTAGTGGTTAAGCCTCTGCCCTCTGCTCAGGTCATGATCCCGGAGTCTGGGGATTGAGCCCCGCATCGGGCTGCCTGCTCGGCAGGAAGCCTGCTTCTCCCTCTCTCACTCCAGCTGCTTGTGTTCCCTCTCTGGGTGTGGTTTCTCTCTGTCAAATAAATAAAGTCTTTAAAAAAAAAAAAGGAAAGAAGAGGAGATTCCTCTCTTTAGAACTTTTTGCAATATATGGAGAAAAAATACTGTGGCTAGAAAGATAGATTTGAGCCAGACTGCCTGAGTTGGAATGCTGCCTTCACTGCATACTAGATGTGCACTTAGTGGTAAGTTTCTCCACAGGTCTGTGTCACCGTTTGATCAGCAGAACAATGATGATAATAGGAATAAATACCTTGTAGATTTCCTCTGAGGACTAAATGAGCTAATTGATAGCAATGATAGCAAGTGCTTAAAACAGACCACAGCACAGAATAAGTTGCTAATCAATGTTAGCTTTCATAATGGTGATGAAGGTGATGGTAATTAAAATGGGGATGCTGGTGATGGTGATGGGGCCACTGGTGACAATAGATGGAAAATCAGGAGATCTCTAGCCAACCTGCAGTAAATCTCTGAACTTCTCAGTGCTGTTTCATTTGCAAAATAAACAAGCCTAGTTCTGCTGGTTAGAAAATTTCTAAGAAGATGCTTTTTTTTTAAGATTTTTTATTTATTTGACAGAGAGAAACACAGCCAGAGAAGGAACACAAGCAGAGGGAGTGAGAGAGGGAGAAGCAGGCTTCCCGCCGAACAGGGAACCCGATGTGGGACGCGATCCCGGGTCTCTGGGATCATGACCTGAGCCGAAGGCAGTCGCTTAACCAACTGAGCCACCCAGGCGCCCCTAAGAGGACACTTTGTTTAAAGTAGCAAACTTCAAATATTTTTATTAAGAATTTTCTAAGTTAAAAAAAGTGAATCAAAGGAGGAATGAGGTAGATTTTTAAAAAATAAACTCTGATGCCTGAAAGTTCTCTTTGTGTTCGTTTTTACAGGTTCCAGCAAAAAATACAACCCTGCTCCTGTGGTTATTGCTTCTCTCTCCTTTTTGACCAGTGCTGTCATCTCTTCCAAAAGTGGAATGTAAAGGAAAGTTGTGGTTTTGCTTTCTCTGTGCCTTTTGCTTGATGCCAGTGAGGGCACCCTAAATACCCTCAGGGAGTCACTCTACCCAGTTATCAACAGCCCCCTGCCTGGGAACAGACCTATAACTCAGTGTATTTCTTCTCCATGGACATTGAGATTCATCTAGAATAGAAAAGGACCCAATCAAAGCTGGTGAGATACTGTCATGGTAATTTTTTGGAATTGGGCTTGGGAGTGGTATGGGAGCCCTTTAATTGAGTGAAGATGTATGAAAGCAGAATGAGTATGAGCCTATAGCTTCTGGCAGCTCTCTTGCACAGTAGGGGAAAGAAACTCTATCTCCTTGTGAATGGAGTGAACACAATGAAGGAAGAACTGAAAAATGAAAAATAAAACAATCCTGGGGCATCTGGGTGGCTCAGTCGTTAAGTACCTGCCTTCCGCCCAGGTCATGATCCCAGGGTCCTGGGATAGAGCCCCACATCATAGGATCCCTGCTCAGCAGGAAGCCTGCTTCTCCCTTGCCCTCTCCTCCTGCTTGTGTTCCCTCTCATGCTGTGTCTTTCTCTGTCAAATAAATAAACAAAATCTTTTAAAAATGAAGAAGAAGGAGGAGGAGGAGGAGGAGGGGAAGAAATGACACAGTTCTGATGAGAGAATATGAGCCCCTGGATCCAACTATGCCTGAAATTGGAATCCTGGGCTTTTTTTTAATTACATAAATCAATAAATTATATATTTGCATAAATAATTTGAATCAAATTTCTCATCTTAAGCAAGCAAAGAATTTATGAATTTTTTTATTTATAAATCCTAAACAGAAACAAATAGTTGAGTTTGAAAGCACAAAACAAATTCTTCATCAAATGGAAAAGCTTTCAACCACAGAGAAATAAAGTGTAAATTTTCTTCAAAGATTTTTATCAGCATTCAATACCAAACCAGTGTAGACTCAAATAGGAGGAAATATGAAAACTTGAGAAATAAAAGGGAAAGTTAATAGAAGATGTTAGTGAAATTTCCTTCACCAGCAGTAATGAGGTGCCACACATGTTTCTAAAATATAACGGAAGTCAGATTTTAAATTCATATGCTAATTTACAGAGGACTTTATGACTAATTGGATTTTAAGTTATCCTCAAAAATTTAGGTACATTTATTAGGAAAGCATGCAGATGCTTGTGGGTATAAAAGAAAAGATATGAGAGGGGGAAAAAATCTGATAACCCAGCAAATATCAAAGATATATCGAGTCACCACTATGTGACAGTAATTAAAGAAAAGAAGAATAAATCACCAAACTTCACAGCTGGGAATGTTCTCCAACTCCCCTAAACAATATAAATGGGGCAATAGGAGTTGTTTTACCTAATTTCCAAAGACACTGATATTAGGCTACATGGAGGGAAAGGGAGGACTAGCTCTGTACCTTTAAATTATGAAAGGCCATGTTACTTAGCCCCTCTGAGATTTGGGTAAGAAACAACAAAAATGAAATCAGCTCAAGTGACCCCAGTAGGACCTTCTAAAGGGATGGTGCCATGAGAGAATGGACTTAGGGGGGAATGAGCTGCATATAATCTCCCAGTTGAGAATTCAGGCATCTCCTATATCATTCTTTACATGGAACTTCAAGAACAGGTCCATGTGCACCTAGCTTACATTGGCCTCTATACCTAATAAGGCAAGCATAAAACTTCCATCAACACTGTTTTCATGATTTATTTCCCAGGGAACTTGGCAGGTTAGTGGCTGCTGATTAGAGAGTCCCACAGGTATGGGTCTGAGAACAAGCTTTGCTGTGAGCTTTTGCAAGGCAACAAGAAAAGCCTCCCAATATCTTGCAAATATTTTTTTCTGTGCCATATAAATGCACTTATTGAGTCATTCTATGTACAAAACACTTTGGGGATTGAAAGTTGAATACTGTAAGTCAGATCTTCCATGAGTTTATAGTCTCTTGGGAGAAGTGAAGACCAGAACCCAAGTCACAGAGGAAATACCAAAAGAAAGGGGACTATCAAGTCTTCTGTTCACGAGAGCTTAGAAGAACTTCTGAGGCAAGAGAAGAAGCCAGGAAGGCTTCAGGGAGGAGGCAGCATTTGAGCAAGGCCTTGGAACCCTGGGGTGGGAATAAGGTGTGAGAGGAAGAAGACAGTCAGTGTAGACATGTGTCTAGCATTTAGTGCCAAAACGCAAAAACTGCTTCGAGTTTCAAGGAAAGTGAGATCCTTCTGTCGATGGTTGCTGGGGACCAGCCTCAGCAGAGATGTGGGTCCTGAACCAAGGGATGTCTAGCAGGCGAAAATAATGACACGGACACGGAGATTTGATGCAAGCTGACAGATCCGAGGTCAGTCAGGAGAGACCTATGAAGCAGGCTCTGGCACTGGCTCTGGCATTGGCTTTAGCTCTGGCCCCGGCTCTGGCTCTCGCTTTGCAGGTTCTCTCTTTGCAGGCTCTATGGCTCTCAGGCTCTCAGGCTCTTAGGCTCCTAGGCTCTCTGGCTCTTAGGCTCTCAGGCATTGTCTCTGCTTTTGTTTCTCTTTCTATCTCTCTTTCTACCTCTTTGCTTCTGTGCAGGCTCTCTGCCTTTTCCTTTGTCTTTGTCTCTACCTTTGTTTGTCTTTCTGTCTGCTTCTTCCTTTGCTTTTGTTTCTACTTTCGTCTCTCTACTTTTGTCTCTCTTTTTGCTTCTGTCTGTCTTTGCTTTTGTTTCTGTCTCTACTTCTGTTTTTGTCTCTGCTTCTGTTTCTGTCTCTCTTCTGTTTCTGTCTCTGCTTCTGTTTCTGTCTCTCTTCGGTTTCTGTCTCTGCTTCTGTTTCTGTCTCTCTACTGTTTCTGTCTCTTTACTGTTTCTGTCTCTCTTGACTGTCAAGGGTCCCAGTTTTTTATTATTCCAAAGTGAGGAGGCTGGGGGATGCAGTTAGGTTAAAGTTTAAGAAAGTGATTTTTGATTACACAGTGTCTTTGTTAGAGAAACATAGTGCTTTGGTCAGTGAAACATGTTTTTGCAGGTGCACCTATCTACAGGTGCACCTAGCTACAGTACAGCACCTATCTAAGCCAAACCAAGGACATGTTGCTCAGTAAGGTTTTTTACAGTTTCAACATTTGGTGCTTAGACGATAAGGGGCAGACTAATGATATGGTGTTTTTTAAGCAGGTCTTACAAACAAGAAAGCAATTGAAAGGTTTAGATGAGTTATGTACAAAGTTTTAGCTACATTATTAACACAATGACCAAAAGTTAGTTTGTCCGGCATCAAGGAGAAAGATAACTTATTTTGCAAGGCTAAAAGCACTTGCTCAAGCCTGTTTTCCCATGACTGGGTACAGAACTCTTTATTATGGATCTTTAGTGCGTGTGGCAATGTTCTTGTTAGTATAGTTTTACTTTTTATATTAAGCCCTTTATTTAACCATTTAAAAACCCTGACAATTTCCTCCATAGAGCTGCAGGATATCTAAAATTAAACTATCTTTAATGATGGTAAGTAGAAACAAAAGTGTTTACTTGAGTAAGTAAAAAAGAAATAGTGTCAAAGAATTTATGGTAGTTAAACAGATAAAAAACAATGGAAACAAATATTTTTTGGTGTCAGTGATTGAAACTTTGCAGAGCTCTTTCACTTTGAGGGAGGATCATTGCTCTCCATGCCTTGGATGAGCGCTTGCCCAGATGAACGTCCCAGGGACACAAAGGACATATTGCCCCAGCCCACAGGGTACGTGTCTTTCCAGATTCTTGGTGGGGAAATCCTGGAGGGACTTTCATCCACATTCATGGGTACCTCCACCAAAGTTTTCTGGTGGCTTGCGGTATGGCGGGAGGGGCGGATCACACCGTCCCCGACAGATGGTTGGATACAGTTTTCTTTTGGAAATGAGGCTCGAGGGAGGGCTTCAGATAGAAAAGGGGAGCAGAGTAGAAAAGAGACAGGGGATATAGGAAGGATAGGTGTACACAAAGGTC
Organism: Spilogale gracilis; assembly: GCA_004023965.1. Lineage (NCBI taxonomy): Eukaryota > Metazoa > Chordata > Mammalia > Carnivora > Mephitidae > Spilogale > Spilogale gracilis. The sequence goes on along the minus strand of PITA01005486.1, from coordinate 88,596 downwards.
AGGAAAGAGATCTGGCAGAGTGAAGCTGTAATGTCCACAGGAGAGGAAAGAGCCACCCAATCAAGCTAAAAGGTCAGCCTAGCGCCTTGGATCTCCTTGAGCAATCCATCTTCTGGGTAAGACGTGCTAGCTAGGTGATCTTGACGCATGCTCCCAGCACCGGCAGCACCAGTGTCCCTAAAGAACTTGTTAGAAATGTGAACTCTAGGGCCTGATCCCAACTCTATAGAATCAGAAACCTCCAGGTTTATGACTGATGGCACTATGATCCATAAAGGAATAGCCTGATTTTTAAAAAGATAACTTAATTATTCCTCCTGCTGCAGCTTCATAGAACAAATCCCCGGAGATAGGACTTATTCTCTTGAACTGTATAGATTTGTGGGTTAAGAATACATGTGCATACTTTGCATTCTCTAAGTCTTTGTGCAAGAAGCCTGTGGAGTGAACCGTTGATTTAAATCGATTCAAAGTTCATGCAACATTAGGAGACCAGTTTCAAAAATTTCACTGTAATTTCTGCTTTTTCATTCTGGGATATCTTTGAAGGTAAAATGGATAAATTCACCTGGGTGGTTAAAAGAGCCAACCCTATAAAGTTGCAGAGTATTTATGTCCTTCAGTAATTTTTATTAATGCTTCTCTCCTTTTTGTGTACACAAAAACTAGTCTGGTTTCATTTATTGTTTTATTTGCATCTTTATGATTCAGTGTCCTAATATGCCTGATTGTCCTGAGGTTCCCTATTTGCTCTGACTTTAAAAAATAATAAATCCAGTGAAAAAATTTTTCTGTAGAGCTTGACTTAGAAAGCCAGGATTCTTGGCCTGAGTTGTTTAATGACCCGAATCAAACTGACATACTTTATGAACCCAGACCTTGATTCCATAAAATTCAACAAAAATCTATTGAACTAGGTGCTCTCAGAGATGCCAACATGTGCCAGACATTGACCAAGTGGTAAAATGTGGAGGGAAAAAAAGTGTTACAAGTATTACAGGACTCCCTCCCTCCCTCTCTCCTTCCCTCCCTTCCACCTTCTGTTCTTCCTCTCCCCCTTCTTTCTCTTGTTGTAGTAAGTACCCATGTGTTTTATTTTCCTGTGCTTTATCACAGTTCACTTTTTCCTCCCCACTATTGCTTCATTCAGTTAGATCCCATGGTGCTCATGGCCTCTGAGGCAGAATGGAAGTAGATATGAGGTAGAAATGAGTGAGTCTTCCCCGGTTGCTTTTCAAAACCTGAAGGAATGGAGAGAAAATAAGAGGAACCCAAAAGAAAGAATTTGAGAGAAACACTGGGTTTGAGAAGAGTGCAGTGTCCCCCCCAATATGTCCACAGACTGGGAAGAAGCAGCAGACAAGAAGTCATCCGAGTGGGCAGTCAGCGGTGCTCGCTGGTGAGACGTCCGTGAGAGGACTGTCACAGGACCCATGAGCATCTGAAAACCACCCGCTGTTACTAAAGCCTGCATGACCCACCCTGACCTCAAGGGGCTATGCTAGCTGCCATTTCCTTTTTTTTTTTTTTTCCTTTTTTTAAAGATTTTATTCATTTGACAGAGAGAAACACAGCCAGAGAGGGAGCTCAAGCAGGGGGAGTGAGAGAGGGAGAAGCAGGCCCCCCGCCAAGCAGGGAGCCCGATGCGGGACTCGATCCCGGGTCTCCAGGATCATGACCTGAGCCCAAGGCAGTCGCTCAACCAACTGAGCCACCCAGGCGCCCCTAGCTGCCATTTCCATTGATGTATGGAAAGGACCTCCCTCAAACTGCCCCCAGTCATGCTTCCGGCCTTTTTTTTTTTTAAGATTATATTTATTTGTCAGGGAGAGAAAGAGAACGCAAGCAGGGGGAGAAGTAGGCTCCCTGCTGAGCAAGGAGCCCAATGCCGGATGTGATCCCAGGACCCTGGAATAATGACCTGAGTTGAAAGCAGATGCTTAACCAACTGAGTCACCCAGGTGTCCCACGAGCAGGACTCTTCTTGGCCCTTTGCTCCTTCATCTCCATGTGACTCTCCCAGCTGTTGGAATATCCTGGGACACAATCTTTTGTTTGTTTGTTTGTTTGTTTGTTTGTTTGTTTTAAGATTTTATTTATTTGAGAGAGAGAGATCATGAGCAGGGAAAGGGGCAGAAGGAGAGGGAGAAGAAGGCTCCCCACTGAGCAAGAAGCCCAATGTGGAGCTCTATCCCAACACCATGGATGGTATCATGACCTGGGCTGAAGGCAGACACTAACCGACTAAGCCACCCAGGTGCCCCTCCTGGAACACAATATTAAGGCCAAGAGAAGACAAGTAAGAACCTAAATACACACAGGTTCAGAAAAAGTACCAAAGAGAACAGCCCCTCCCACCTCCCATTTCTATATGTGTATTTTTGAGGACAGGGTAGCAAATGGATACACTCAAGAACATCCTCAAAATAAGGCAGCTGAGAGAAAATGCAGAGTTTGCATTTTTAAACTTATCCTTTTTTCCAAGTCCCCTAAGTCCAAATCCCTTTGGCCCTTGCCACAGGACATTCTGAAGGTCTTAACTGTTAGGGAACAAGGAAGGAATTCTTAATTCAAAATTACAGGAGTGATTCCAATGACAACCTAGGCTTTGGAGCTGAGCTCCTGACTCAGGCAAGCAAAGGTACAACTTCAAAGTAGCCACGACTGGGGAGGTGACCTGACAACCTTGGAGGACGTGACTGCATCACAGGCTAAAAAGTACCTAGAGTGTCTTCTTCTGCCACTCCATCAAATGCTTACAGTTTGACTTTTTGTTTCTCAGGCTGCAGTAGGGAAATATGCATCTCCTTATTTTTAAAGGAGAAAATGGGATTTAAAACTGTAGAGAAAATGTTTGAATGAGGACAAAACTTAGGTATTTTCAGAAAAAAAAATTCACTAAAGAACTAGAGCTTTTAGTGGCTTGTCTTATTCTCAACAACGTTCCTATTAGTTATCATGTAGAATAGGGCAGTCGTGAAAGCATACACTCTTTCCTGTTGCAAGAGAGCCAAAGACATTCTGGTAGGCAAAGGGACTTGTCTAACTTCTCTTTGTTAATACAAGCACATCTCAGAAATCCTACTTCTATGAGTGTTGCAGTCTTTTAATTGTGAAAGATTAGAACACCTCCATTTTTGAACCTCCTGTAGCTCCTAATCATAAGATCTCAGTAGGAGGCAGACAAGAATAAATCATTTGCTCTGTTCTTATTCAAGTAAGCAAGAAAACTGAGCACCTGGGTGGCTCAGAGGGTTAAGCTTCTGCCTTCAGCTCAGGTCATGATCTCCGGGTCCTGGGATCAAGTCTCACATCGGGCTCTCCGCTCAGCAAGGAGCCTGCTTCCTTCTCTTTCTCTTCCTGCCTCTCTGCCTATTTGTGATCTCTATTTCTGTCAAATAAATAAATAAAATCTTTTTTTAAAAAGTGAGCAAGAAAACTATTAGTTTTCATTCATTGCTCTTATTAACTTCTGGATAAATCATACCAAAAGTATTTAGTGATAGCTTATGATAGATAAGGCACTGATGATCAGACACTGCTATGGGAGGGATAAAAATGCAGAAGGTAAGGGTGCCTGGGTGGCTCATTCGGTTAATCATCTGCCTTTGGCTCAGGTCATGAACCCAGGGTCCTGGGATCGAGCCTCACATCAGGCTCCCTGCTCATGTTTCCTGCACCTGAACAGTAGTTTCTGCCAGATTATCTAATAATAATGTTTACATTTACCTGGAATTCACACTGTAGTATCCATAAATAGAATTACCAGGAGCAGAGATTCATTTAGGGTTATTTTAATTATGCATTAAGATAATATGTAATGTTTAGGGGCGCCTGAGGGCTCAATCATTAAGCAACTGCCTTCAGCTCTGGTCATGATCACAGAGTCCAGGGTTTGAGCCCCATATCGGGCTCTCTGCTTGGTGGGAAGTCTGCTTCCCCCTCTCTCACTCCCCCTGCTTGTGTTCCCTCTCTAGCTGTGTTTCTCTCTGTCAAATAAATAAATAAAAGCTTTAAAAAAAAGATACTATGTAATGTTTAGAGACATCCCCAAATGTAATACATTACCTCGATTTTCTGAACAGCATGTGATTTTTAGTAACTGCCATGTCAGGCAGGCTTTCTTTGATTATTTTTATTTGAATAAAGCAAAACTTGAGGTAAATGGTCTTCCAGGCGACTAGTCTTTGCACTTATGTCCTAATACAACACATTTCTGGCAGCAAAGGTCTTAGAACACACTCTCAAAATTCACAAGATCTGAACTGATTTTCTGACAGAAATGAGCACCTCAGTTGTATTCCTACTGGCCATTGGTTTTCTTGGGCACAGGAATCTTGGATTCCATAGTATTTATGGCTTTTTTAAGGACCTCCAAGATTGGCCCCAGAGTTTTGACAATTTGCTCCAACTGATCTACAACTGACTCAATGGTATTCTTGAAATGCTCAGATTTTAACACATCCTGCAATTTTTTCAAGATGTCTACTGTACCAATTTCAGATGGATCCAGACTTTTGTTTTTCTCTGAGGTGCTGGCATCTGATTGATCTTCAGTGTCTTTTTTATAGAAGTCACTTAACTGAAGTTTCATAATGGGACATGTCATCAAGAGTGAAAGAGAAGATTCCAAAGTGCCAAGGATGTTACTGCTATTCAGTGCAGTGACAATGATTGGTGTCTGAACATTCTTGAATATTTCTTTAGCTGACTGCTGCAACTCTTTGACATTGGCATTCTCAACCATAGAGCAAATCGCTGTTGCAATCTTGGAACATAAAGGTTCATTTTGCATCTGATCATACTTTGCCTCCAGGACATATTGTATCTCCTTAAAAATTGTGAATAGTTGTTCAAATACATCCTTGATACTAGTATCCTCCTTCACAGCCAGGGAGTGGATCTTGGTATTCATAGTGCCATTAAACAAGTCAATAAGTGTGTTTGTGAATGCAACCAGATCTCGCATGTGAAAGAAAAACGTCTTGGTAACTTCCACCAGCCTCTCTTTATCCTTTTCTGATTCTGAAGACATTCTCCAACAAAAATGTTGCAGCACTGCAAAACAAAGTAGTAATCCAGGTGAAAATTTAAATTATATTTGTCAACTGTAAAGAGACTGACCATAAAACCTAAATGTGGAAAATAACTCCTGTCAAGGGTGGGAAAGCTACACCAGCTTTAAAGCAGGAACTGATCTCGTGCCTTAATAAAAATAACAACAGAGATAATTAAAAGACTAGAATAGGGCTCTTTCAGTGATTTTAAGCCACAGGGTGAATATCATGTACTGGACCCTCAATTGGATATGCTGATATACGGAATAACACTATTCTCAGGCATCACCCTCAATAACTATCCGATCTAGTGGGGAAGATTGTATAAAGCTTAAAAATTACATAGAAGGTCTCTGGTTCCAGTTAAGATAGAGCAAGCACACTCCGTACAATCTTTCCTACAGAGTAGAACTAAAAATCCTGGACAGAATATATAAAGTAACTATCAGATAACTATGAAAGGTGGATAACAGCAAACCCAAGAGATATAGTACTGAACTTCAAAGAAGATCAAGGCCATCTGACACCAACTCCCAATATGTCTATCTTGCCTAAGAATGCTCCTGTACTTTCATTACAACTCATCCTCTTCTGCTTTAGAAAGGAATGTTGATGCCTCTAACCAATGTTCATGAGTAGAGTTCCAGAGGAGATACAAAAAGACAGAACTGTGAACATTGGCCCAGGGGTCCCAAACCAGAAATCCATAGGCAAAGTCCAACCAGCTGGATGTGTTTTGCTTGAGCCAACAACTGCTTGTATCAACTACTTCATTTAAAAATTGAAAGGCAGAAACCTGGATTGCTATTGCATATTGAAAAAAAATGAGATTAACTGGTAGCACTAAGCCCACGTTCTGAGTTAGAAAGTGTCTAGAGCTATGGCTGTCCTTTTCATACTGGACATTCACGGTCTACACCCTATGTTCTGACACTAAGTGTTTCAATTACATGTGTCTTGTCCAGTTGCTGTAGGTATTGGAATTGCTTTATTGGCCATAACCACTAATATAGTTTATATAAAGTAAACTCCCTGAAATCCAAACTTCTTCATATTATCTCATAATAAAAAAACTTCAATTATTCAGTATTGACTAGAGAATAAAATACAATTTCCTGGCATGGTATTTAAGATCATCTAGACTGCTCTCAATTTTCCACTACTTCCTTCCCTTCATAGCTCTCACAAATGTCCTGGGTCACCAGCATGATGGATTAAGTTTATATCCTGAAAATGCACTACAGCATTTTGTTAGCCCCTTTGTTCATAGTATTCCCTCAACCTGCATTCTCTCTTCCCTGCCCCACCCCCCCATCTATTGAAATCCTACTTGTCCATCCACACTTACTTCAGATACACGGTCTACATGCATACTACTGCCCTTTTATCCCTGTACGTGGTAAGCCCCAGGATCCATCAAGTGCAAAGTGACCCACTGGGACAAAAGTAAAATAATACCCCACTTAGTTGTCCTTTAAAACTATGAAGTAGCACCTCTAGATTTTTCACATCTCCTGGCTGGACTCTTGGTTCTGTATCCTCTACCCACCCCATAACAACAGAAATGATTGTTGTTCACGTAAGACAAATGGCTACCATTTAGGAAGTTTTTGCCACAAATTGAGCACTCTGCCAAATGCTTTACATGCATTATCTCATTTAATCCATATGACAACCCATCAATTACAAACTAATACAATCACACGATGAAAAAAATGAGATTAAATGACTTTCCCAGGGCTACTTGGCTGATAAGTGATATTTGGGTCCACAAAATCACAACTGGCCAATTCTAAAGCCTGTCTTTTTTTCCAATAAGTTATAGGGGTGGGGGTGATTGCCGGGAGCCGCCCCGGCAACAGTCAGTCAGGGTTCCCTGAAGGTGACGACGGAGTCCACGATAAAATGAGGAGACCGGACTCAAAGAGTGGTGTGGGGATCTCCTGAAAATTGTGTCTTCAAGGTTCTTTATTTATAACTTTTTAGTTACAACAGTCTAGCTTTAGGCAAACAGTTGGTTCTGTCTATCTTGCTCTCTCTGCTGAAGTCTCTCTCTGTCTCTGTATCTCTTTCTCTCTTTGCTTCTTGCTTCTCTCCTTTTCTCTCTCAATCTCTCTGTCTCTCTGTGTCTGTTTCTGTCTGTCTCTGTTTCTCTCTCGCTTTGTCTCTCTCTGTCTCAGTCTCTTGCTTTGCAGGCTCTCAGCCTTTGCCTCAGTCTCTCTTTCTGTCTATCCCTTGCTCCGCTCTCTCTTGCTCTGCTCTCTCTTGCCTTTACCTCTCTCTGCGCAGGCTCTCCATCTTTCTCTCTCAGTCCCCGTCTCAGTCTCTCTGTCTCCGTCTCTCAGTCTCCCTCGACTGTCAAGGGTCCCAGTCTTTTATTATTCCCAAGTGAGGAAGTTGGGTGGTGCAGTTAAATCTTTAACTGCTTTTGCACCCACCCTAGAGACAGGATTAGTATTGTTACTGCAAGGTACAGAGTGATTGTTTAAACTCACAGAAGCTGAGACCATTGAGCCTGAGGGATAAAGGAATACAGATAAGAGATACAGAGATATGATTACTGAGAAACTTATGACCTGTAACAGCAAGATTTATGCCATCTCGCTTCTGTAAAACTGCTTGCTTCAGCATTGCTTGGCCACCCCCTCCCCTGTTCATGTCCTTGAAACTCTGGGAGGCCCCCAGATACTGCAAAAGGAAGTGGTCCTAGACTTGTTTGGGCCAGCCTATAAAAAGCTGAAAATTTTGCTGTTCAGGGTCTCTGAGCATGACTGGTAACGTCCGCATGGAGGCCCAGGTTCGAACCTGACAATAAACTTGCCGCTTGGCTTTGACTCTGGTCTCCGGTGGTCTTTTTCGGGGGTCTCACGACTTGAGCACAACAATTACCAGGAGGAGGATTAAATGGAACTATATGTCTTGGATAAACACAGAAAATGACATATTGCCCCAATCCACAGGACAAGTGGCTTTCCAGATTCTAGGTGGGGAAAGCCCAGAGGGGCTTTCATTCACATTCACGGGTACCTCCACCAATATTCCAGGTGGTTTGGGCATGGCAGGAAGGGCGGATCACACACTGTCCCCAACAGGTGATTTTCCTGCTTCTGAGGTGTCCCTGCTATAGAGGAATCAGTGGGGATGAAGACGGAATCTAGAAGGAGAAGCACGAAAGACTCTGATCTAAGCTTAAAGGGAAAGGAATCAAGTTAGTCTTTAAGGCTTTCTTATTGTCAAGACATTCACCAACATAACAAGAGACAGTTATAAAGAGCATAACTTCTAGGCAGGAAAGAAGAGCACACACACAAAAACCACATTTGGCTGCAAATATCTGGATTTCTGTCTCTTGAGAACAGAAACAAAGGCATTGGCAAGAGATAGAGGTATGCATGCAACAGGAGGTGAAGGAAACTTAATATCTGGAATAGCTGACAAGCCAGAAGCCCAGAATCTGAGAGCTGCAAAGAGCTGTCTCTGCTGAACTGAATTAGCTCAATCATAAAGTCCATTAAAGAACAATTAAATGTTTCACCACTTTATTAGCCTTTCAAATTTGATTACTTAATACATACTAATTTTATATTAATATAGGAAATAGAAGAATTCAGAAGCTAGGAATGCAGAAATAGTCTATAAAGCAGACAGGCAGAGGGACCCAGCAGAGACCGCAAAGTCTATAAGTCATCACATTCCATGGAAACATCCAGATGAAACCAGATGAAAAAGCCCTTTAACAATATTCCTAAACAACTGCTGGGACTACTGAACTCAGAAACACAGCAAGGTAAGCAATATAGATATTTCTACTAGTATTGATATGATATTCTGTTTCTCCAGATTAAAAGGTATTTGAAATAACATGTCAGTCTTGAATCCTAGCCATAAAGATAAGAAAGTCACAAAACAACTTTGTTTTAAGACGATCTGATGGCAGCTTCCTTGTGATTATTTCTCCAAAGACATCAGACACCGAAGAAAATTAACAGCTTCTATAACTGGTTAACTCAGAGAGGAAGAGAGCAGTAAGACATCAATTTTAGAAAGCATTAAGAACAAAATGACACCTGTGTATTGTTTACATAGATTGTAACATTTCCTTTTATGTCTCTAACATCAATATAAGCCCTCAGGATCTGTGAAAGGATTGTGTAATTCGATACTAGTTAATTTATAGTGTTTCTTTTCCCTCCTTAAGTTATATTACATTTAAATGCCAGCTATCTCCAAATAGACTGTTATCTTATTGAGGGCAAGGAACATTGTCTACTTTTTTTTTTTTTAAATGCCTTAAGGTATAGAAATAGAGGAGTCCCCCGTAAGCATTTGACAAATGCTGATGAATGTCACTGATATTCTGCTTTCTGGTCAGAAACATTCTTTAGAACCATCATCAACTTCTTGGTATTTTTGTTTGTTTGTTTTTTAATTAAAGGCCCGGCTTTGGATTTTAAATTAAAGGAGGAGTCTCAGTACTAGTTAGTAGCTGTTATTTTCCTCTGAAAAGCTTCTGGTTTCAGCTATCCCCTATTCTCAAACTCCCAAATAAGTGAACTTTGCAGGATAGCTGGACCCAATATGGATAGTGAGGAAAGTGCCAGCAAGGAGAAACATAAAACCTCAGAGGGCACGAATGACTCAACCTTAGAGGCTGAGCGGTGTTTTCTTTGTCTCTCTTTCTTTAATTGTTGCTAAGGGAAAAGTTCAAACACACAGAAGCAAAGATGATAAAATAATCAATTGCCATGTACCCCATAATCCAGCATCAAAAATTTTCAAAACAAGTTTGATCTTATTTCCTCTGTAACCCTACTCCACACGCCCTCCCAGATTATTTGGAAGCGAATCTTAGAGATCATCGGTGTCATTTCATCATTAACATACTCACCATGTTCTACTCACAAGAGCAGAAACTCTTCTTTTTGAAGTTTAACTCTGCACTTGCCAAATTAGCAATATATATTTAACAGAACCACCTTTGGCTTTGAAACATACTCAGTGCTTTGCTATAAAAATTTACTTTTGATGGTGGTATAAAAGTTTTTGGACTACAATTTGCAATACATATCAAAAGTAATAAAAGGTTTAATTCTTGCCATGGATTATACAATTCTTCTGGAAATTTATCCTGAGGAAGTAATCCAGATAATTGAAAAGGGGTAAAAATCTGTGTATTAAAATGTCCACTACAGGGGCATCTGGATGGCTCAGTCATTAAGCATCTGCCTTCAGCTCAGGTCATGATCCTGGAGATCCTGGGATTGAGCCCCGCATCGGGATCCCTGCTCAGCGGGAAGCCTGCTTCTCCCTCTCTCACTCCCTCGGCTTGTGTTCCCTCTCTAGCTGTGTTTCTCTCCGTCAAATAAATAAATAAATAAATAAATAAATAAATAAACAAATAAATAATCTTTTTTAAAAAATGTCCACTACAATATTATGATAGGGAAACAATTGGGTATTTATTAAATTATGGCTGCTATCTTATGGAATAATTCACCTAATAAAATTATTAGAAAACTAATAATTTGGACAGGTGTTTAAGTAAATTAATATAAGATGAAAATTGTTCTTACACTAATTATTAAAACTTGGTAAAAATACTTAAACATTTAAACAAACTTTAGAAAGGAACAACCAAAAAAAATTAAGATAGGTTTATGGGTGTTTTTCCTTCTTTATTTTAAAGTATTTATATATTAGTTGTACTGACTTTATACTTTAAATTACTTTTTCTTTTTTTTTAAGATTTTTATTTATTTATTTGACAGAGTGAAACACAGCGAGAGAGGGAACACAAGCAGGTGGAGTGAGAGAGGGAGAAGCAGGCTTTCCGCTGAGCAGGGAGCCCAATAGGGACTCCATCCGGTGTCTCCAGGATCATGACCTGAGTCAAAAGCAGTCGCCCAACCAACTGAGCCACCCAAGCGCCCCTTTAAATTACTTTTTCATCAAATCTTTTACTTTTAATTTCTTCATGTTATAATTCTACCATCTATCAAAACATGTATCACATGTCACTTTTTCCATGAAGCTTCCTCTAATCACCTCAATATAATTTTCCTCTTTAAATTTCTATAACACTTGGCATTTAGCTACTGTTATTCACAAAAGTATCCTGAGAACTTTTTATTTGAATATGTTGTAATACATTTACATTTTGGAAGACGATTCCTTTCCCGAAAAAAACCCCAAAACTGTATAGTATCACTAAATAAATTTTAACTTTTAGGGACAATCATCACTATATCTCTACTATTTTTTATACACTCTTTAATCTTGAATGTTGACTTCCCATTTCAACAAAATTAACAGGGTTAGTTTCAGTGAAAATTGATTTGAGGCTAGTCTTTGTTTCCATTCCAATTTCTGAAGATATGCTGACCACTGGTATCAGCATTTTCAAGCTTCGGTTTTTGTCCGAAATAACAAGTCACGTTACATATACAATACATGTGATTTCCAAACTTCCTTTTAGCAACGGAGAAACGGAGCTCTCTCATCAAATAAAATTTTACGCACCCACAGTCCAAATACAGCAACAAGAAAGCTAGGGAGGCTTCCGCTAAGGTTAGGGTAAACGAGGCCTGCCGGGGAGCAAGAGCGCCACCTGCTGGCCAGCAAGTCTCCATCACGCTGCCCTAGGGCTCTTTAGAAACTACCTCATCAACCACAGCAGCAAAATACTCAAATAATGGATGCTAGCCGTGCAGAGGGAAGTTTTCACAGACAGGGAACACTATCATCTGATAACAGACACTGTAAAAATCACATTTACCACACCAATGGTGCAAGTAGTAAGAACTAGATTAGGAATACCATTTAGCTTCCTGTAAGCACCAATCTTTAAAATTCATTTATAAAGTCACTTTGAAATGACTTATAAGGGCACCTGGCTAGCTCAGTCGGAAGAGCATGTGACTCTTGATCTCAGGGTCATGAGTTCAAGCCCGTTTTGGGCACGGAGCCTAACTAAAAAGAAAAAAGTTTCTTATTTTATTTACATTTAGAGATTTTATTTATTCATTCCAGGGGCGGGGAGCAGAGGGAAAGGGACAAGCAGACTCTGCACTATGCAGAGCACAACACAGGGCTCAATTTCAGGACTTTGAGATCATGACCAGATCTGAAACCAAGAGCCAGACACTCAATCAACTGAGGCACCCAGGCGCCCCAAAAGAAATGAATTTTTTAAAGATTTTATTTATTTATTTGACAGAGAGAGATACAGCGAGAGAGGGAAAAGAAGCTGGGGGAGTGGGAGGAGAAGCAAGCTTCCCGCTGAGCAGAGAGCCCAGGGTGGGGCTTGATTCCAGGACACTGAGTTGGTGACCTGAGCCGAAAGCAGACCCTTAATGACTGAGCCACCCAGGCGCCCCAGGAAATGATTTTTAAAATACTGAATTTTAAAGTCAATACTTAAAAGTCACGCTTGAAAATGTAGTAAGGTAGGGGAAAGGATATGGCCCAGAACTCTCCTTAGGTAAATACTGTATATTGTTGGTAAGATATCCCTTAAGGCATACCTAAGTAACAACTAGGATCTTCAAGAAGGGTGGCTCCAACTAATCGCAAGGCTTTTTTTTTTTTTTTTTTTTTTTTTAAGATTTTATTTATTTGACAGAGAGAAACACAGCCAGAGAGGGAACACAAGCAGGGGGAGTGAGAGAGGGAGAAGCAGGCTTCCCGCCGAGCAGGCAGCCCAATGTGGGACTCGATCCCGGGTCTCCAGGATCATGACCTGAGCCGAAGGCAGTGGCTTAACCAACTGAGCCACCCAGGCGTCCCGCAAGGCTTTTGTTTTGCTGAGTGAAGTAAGCACTTGGACAGTTAAAGCTAAATTCTCTCGGGCAATAGCAGAGAAGCTGCACATCGCCAACTGTTTTTCCGTGTGTTGTATAACCTTTCCTCTAAATATCAAGCAGAGGGGCACCTGGGTGGCTCAGTAGTTAATAAGCATCTGCCTTGGGCTCTGGTCAAGATCCCAGAGTCCTGAGATTGAGCCATACATCAGGCTCCCTGCTGGGCCAGAAGCCTGCTTCTTCCTCTCCGGCATCCCCTGCTTGTATTCCCTCTCTCACTGTGTCTCTCTGTGTCAAATAAATAAATAAAATCTTAAAATAAATATCAAGCAAATATTTAAGAATAACAGTTTGAAAGGGAATAAATTATTAACCTTCTCTAAATTACTGAATGTTTCTATATGGCCCTAATGTAAATACATTTTAACTTGCAGTTTGTTTAAAATTAGAATTTGCACAGAGCAAGCACCAACCCCATAATTTCAAACGACATACTTCAACTCAACAAATAGTTTGAAGTCCGTCTTAACTAACTAGATTAAAAATCCCATAAAAGCAGGGATCATTCCTTTTCATTTTGTGTGCTCTATAGAGCCCAGTATACTACCTTATAAGGTACTGGCCCATTAGATAAACTGTTAGTGAATTATTAAACTGCTTCCTTCACCAGGCTCTTCAAATTTCACCTGTCCAAAAATAATCCATTAGTTTCACCTTCAAACCCTATTTCTTCCCCCACCTAATTCTCTACTGTTTATCTCACTATTGGGATGAAAATAATTGTAAACTGTATTCAGTTCTGGAAAGGTATGAGGGCAGGCCTGCTGAAGATCTAGGAGGCATAAGGAATCCTCCCATACTCCTTCCACAAGACAAAAGGAGCTAGGAAGGTAAGCCCGACTTAGAAAAATACACGTCCTTTTTCATTAGATTTGAAAAATAATTCTGAGCACATCATGACGTCTTAGTTAAACCTGATACCGGCACAAAATTATAGACCGGTACTGGAAATTGGGACGAAGGGTATGAAAGTGCAAGTATCAGGGCTTGGGTATGTAAAAGAAAGAAAATACAATTGAAAAAGTACTGGGTCTCTGATTTCTGGTAAGATTAATGTCTTTTCATCAATTAATTAGCTGCCATGCTTTTACTGTCCAGAGTTGTTTGCTATTTAGCTATTAGATAACTACTGTTGTTCTTATTGATAACAGTCTTTAGAAATTCGTACTTCATTTTTCTTTCAATTTTCCCGGTTTCTTTTTAGTTCTTTTTACATAGTCATCTTTGTCAAATTTTTGTGTGACTCTTTTCCTTTGGTTGTAAACTTAGAAAGCCTTCCTCCATATAGGCATTTGAAAATTATCCATTTTCTTCTGGCTATTTTATCATTTTTTACAAATATTACACTAACTTTTAAAAATTAATTTCTAACCCCCAAAACTAGCCCATTATGCCAGGAACATTTATAGGACAATGATTTCAATTATTATCTATTTGAAAGTCTACATTTATTATATATTAAATGTATAGAAGGGTCCATTTTCAGAACTATTTTGTTCCATGATTCCATCTACTCTTGCAAACTGTATGATACTAATATTATTTTTATAATGTTTTAATATTTGGGAAGGATAAAGTCCCGCCATTACTTTTTCCTGAAAAAGAATAACAAATCTCATCTATTTAGTTTTGTTTAATTTTGTTGCAACTTGTGGAAGAAAAAAAAGAAAATGAAGTCCTCTATATCTGTACATTTTTTATTTTATGACTGATTTGTCAAGGTCTGTGGTGGTTTTTTTTCCTTTAAGATTTTATTTATTTATTTGGGGGAGAAAGAATGACAGAGAGAGAAAGCACAGGAGCTGGGAGGGTCAGAAGGGGAAGCAGACTCCCCCACTGAGCAGGAAGCCTGACGTGGGACTCAATTCCGGGACTCCAAGATCAAGACCTGAGCTGAAGGCAGTCGCTTAACCAATTGAGCCAGCCAGGAGTCCCTAATTTGTCAAAGTGTGTTAAAACAATGAGTACTGGGACAAACTGACCACTTGGAAGCATTCAACCTCCTGTCAGGGAGGTGAGCTCATCTCTCCCATTTGTTTATCTTTAAGTAAATAGAACCATATACCTTTTCTGGAAGCTATGCCTTCAGATAAAGGCAAATGATAGCTGCTCTTGAGAAGCATGAAAAATAAAATTAGGGCCATTATGCCTTATACCTCTAACAGCCACCTGGCTTCTGCACACTTGTTTGCTAGACCCTAAGAAAAGTGGAAAAACACTAGCAGCCCTCCTATAGCCACCCTGTAACCACACGGCCCCTCTCTCCACACCTTCAGAGCTGACAGTTAACGGCCATCTGGCTCCAGGAATGTGGCTACAAGACCACTCCCAGAGCCCCCTACCTGGCCATCTGGCTCCAGGAATGTGGCTACAAGACCACTCCCAGAGCCCCCTACCTGGCCATCTGGCTCCAGGAATGTGGCTACAAGACCACTCCCAGAGCCCCCTACCCAGCCATCTGGCTCCAGGAGTGTGGCTACATGACCGCTCCGGGGCCCTGATTTGCTGGTGGGCCCAGGCCAATCATAAGGCAACCAGCAAACTAGGGAAAATGTCAACCAATCATGTGCTTGTAACTGTGGTAATTCCCCAACTTCTCTGTGACTTGTTTGTACTTGCTGATAAAAGCTGCGCTAAAAGTATGCTGGGGTCTCTTAGCGTCACCAATAAGGAGTGCGCGGAGGTCTGGGTTCGAACTCACAAATAAACGACCCTTGCTGTTTGGCTTTGACTCTGGACTCTGGTGGTCGTCTTTGGGGGTCTCGGAATTTGGGCATTTCAGCTGGGGCTCATCCGGGATAGCCCCCCCCCCCAGACCCATCAGACGCCTAGTCAACGGGTCGCTGAAAACCGATCGGTAAGTGAGCCGGCTCTGTCTCGGTGCTTGTCATTTTTTGAATCTATAATCTGAATCTGTTTTCTGAGGTCCGAGTCTGAAAGTGGCGAATGGTCCTGGCGGATGCGCTGTAGGGCCGCCAGTGGGCCGGTAGGAGACGTCCTCCCGACCTCCACCTGGGGCTGTTTACCCAGCCCGTCTGATCAGCCGCGGAGCGGTCTGAAGCGCACCTGCGAATTGTGTTTCTGTGTTCTGTTTCCTAACCAGTTTCACTTTCAGATTTACCCTGGCCAGGGACGGAGAAGAATTCCTGCTCCGGCCATGGGAGGCCGAGACTCGGCCGGCCCCCACCTCTAACGCCCTGAAGGTTACTTTCCATCCCTTTGGGCTAGTAGATCGGGAACATTCATCCCCACCCCACTCTCCTGAGTTTCTCACCTGTTCGTTTATCTCACAATCCTTACACCGGCGCCTCTGTCGTTCTCTGTCCTTTCTAGGTGTTTTTCTCCTCATCTTAACTGTCTTCTTGATCTGGGAACTCCCTGCTCAAATGGGCAAAACCAGAGTACCCCCTTAACCCTCCTAATTAATAATTTTAAGGATGTTAAAGAAAGAGGCCATAACCTGAGTGTGACAATAAAGAAGAGAAACTTGGCCACGTTCTGCCACTCCGAATGGTCTGCCTTTGACGTGGGATGGCCTCCAGAGGGCACATTTTGTCTCCCCTTGATAAATAAGGTGAAATCCAAGATTTTCCTGCCAGGTCACACAGGACATCCGGACCAGATTCCTTACATCCTCGTCTGGCAGGGCCTGGTAGAAGACCCTCCAGCCTGGCTATCTCCCTTTTCACCCCCACCTGTGTCCACCATTTTAACTCTTAACCAGACAGATACCCCTAGACCTAGCCCCAGACCTAGTAAGCTTTCCGCACCCCTTTACCCTGTTCTGCCTGACAGCCAGGATCTTCTGTCTCTGGACCCCCCGACCCTATCTTCCTCCACTTTTAAATCCCCAGGCACCTCCAGCGCCCCTTCCTGCAGCACAAGAGGAATGGGAAGCCGTGGCCGCGCAGGGAGCTGCCAAAAATGGAAACTCACCATGACGGACCAGCAGGCAGGATGAGGGGACGCAATCAAGGGAGGCGAGCCCACACCTCCCCGATTCCACCATCGCGCTACCCCTGAGGGAAATAGGGCCCCCTGATGACACTGGTAACCCTAGGCTCCAGTACTGGCCTTTTTCCACTAGTGATCTGTATGACTGGAAAGCTCAGAATGCCTGCTTTTCTGATAACCCTTGAGACTTGATTGCCCTTTGCCCTTTTGGACAGTGTAATGTTTACCCATCAGCCCACCTGGGACGACTGTCAGCAACTCCTCCGGATCCTGTTCACCACAGAGGAACGGGAGAGAATCCAGGCAGAAGCTAAGTCCCAGGAGACGATGGCCAGCCCACTGCTAACCCTGACCTGATTAACGCTGCTTTTCCTCTTACCACAGGATGGCTGGGACTACAATACAGCAGAAGGTAGGGGAAGGCTACAGGTTTATCGCCAGACTCTAATGGCGGGTCTTTGGGCTGCTGCACACAAGCCCACTAATTTGGCCAAGGTATACACAGTACTACAGGGAAAAACAGAGAGTCCAGCAGGGTATCTGGAAAGATTGATGGAAACATTTAGGCCGTTCACCCCCATAGATCCTGAAGCCCCTGAGAATCAGGCAGCAGTGGTCATGTCCTTTGTAAACCAGGCAGCCCCAGACATTAAAAGGAAGTTACAGAAATTGGAAGACTTAGAAGGAAAGGAGATTCAGGATTTACTTAGGATTGCTCAAAGGGTTTTCAATAACCGGGAGGCACCAGAAGAGAGACAGTTGAAGGCTACAGAAAAGATGACTAGAGTGTTAACTGCAGTAGTGCAGCAGGACAACCCCCCTCCCCCGCAGCAAGACTTAAACAAGGATCAGTGTGCATCCTGCAAGGAATTGGGCCACTGGACCAGAGACTGCCCAAAGAAAAAAGGTAGGAGGCCGCAACAGTGGCACCCTAAGTCTACTTACGCGGTGCTGGTTACCCAGAACCCAGAAGACTAGGGGAGTCAGGGTTCAGATCCTCTCCCCAAACCTAGGGTAACCCTGCAAGTGGAGGGGGCTCCAGTTCCGTTCCTTGTTGACACAGGAGCTCGACACTCAGTACTGACAGAGTCCAGGGGAACAATGTCCACCCATACTTCATGGGTGTAGGGGGCTACAGGAGTTAAAAGATATCCTTGACAACAAAAAGGACTGTGGACTTGGGGATGGGAAAAGTGACCCCCTCCTTTCTAGTCATTCCTGAAAGTCCATGCCCCCTGCTAGGAAGGGACCTATTGACAAAGATGGGAGCCCAGATCCATTTCTTACCAAATGGGCCCAAAGTGACTGACTCCTAAAATAAAGCAATATAAAGAAACTCCCTATGACCCAGGTCCTTGGTGACTAGTGGAGAGACTCTAAATGCAACATTGTGCTTCCTGAAAGACTGGCAAGTGGGTGCTGGAACGGATTCACCGCTGCACCCACTTAGTATAAGAAGAATGCAGGATTTAGTAAGACAAACAGGGCTGAAAATCAGAAAAGCTTCAGATATGATTGATCAGATTGTGGAAAGTTGCGTAGTCTGCCAGCTTAACAATGCAAGTAACAATCCCCAGAATGCAGGGACAAGGCAGAGAGGAGACAGGCCGGAAACCTATTGGGAGGTTGATTTTACTGAGGTAAAGCCTGGAAAGTATGGATATAGGTACCTGTTAGTCTTTGTAGACACCTTTTCAGGATGGACTGAGGTCTTCCCTACCAAGGGTGAGACGGCACAGATCGTAGCCAAGAAGATATTAGAAGAAATTTTGCCCAGGTATGGCTCCCCGGTTATGATAGGGTCAGATAACGGACCAGTCTTCGTCTCAAAGGTAAGTCAGGGATTGGCTTCCATTCTTGGGGCAGATTGGAAATTGCAGTATAGGCCCCAAAGCTCGGGACAGTTAGAAAGGATGAATCAAACCTTAAAGGAGACCCTGACTAAATTGACCATGGAGACTGGCGCAAACTGGGTAGTTCTTCTCCCTTACACTCTGTTTAGGGTTCGAAACTCCCCTTATAAATCAGGCCTTACTCCCTATGAAATAATGTATGGCAGACCACCGCCTATAATTCCTAACCTAAGAGAAAAATTGGTCAAAAATGGGGAGGATGATAATTTTGAATTTTTATTTTCTCTGCAAGCCCTGCAAAGGGTGCATGAAGAGGTCTGGCCAAAATTGAGGGAGCTCTATGAGACTGGACCTCCACCAGTCCGCACCGCTACCGGCCGGGAGATTGGGTGCTCGTGAAACGCCACCGCCAGGCGACTCTGGAGCTGAGGTGGAAAGGACCTTTCCAGGTTATCCTGACAACACCAACCCCTCAAGGACGGAGTGGCTACCTGGATCCACTACACCCACGCCAAGCCGGTGGATCCGTTCCCAGACTTCGTCGAGCCCTCAAGAAGAGAAGCAGCCTGGACGATTGACCGGACCAAGGACAATCCCTTGAAACTTAAATTGCGCCGCCGAAAAGCAAAACTGTAACTATGGTTTTTCTGTTTTTGATGCTTTTAGCTTGTGTGTTTATGGAAGCCCTTGTTGCTATGCCACCCCAAAACCCTCACCAACCCTTTCAGCTATCTTGGGAAATTACCCCTAAGTGGGGTGACCCCATAATCCTAGCAACCAAGGAGGCACCTGTGGGGACTTGGTGGCCAAACCTAACCGTTGATTTGTGCAGTTTAGCGATTGGCACATGGGACATACCTGATCATTATGATATAGACAAACCTCCTGAGTGTAAAGGATCAGCAACCTGTAAAGGAAAGAGGAGCTATTGCCAGGTCTATGGACCAGATGGAGCGTTGGGATACCAACAATGGGGAGGTTGTGGGACACCAATGAGAAGGTATTACCTGCAGAAACAGCCCATATATGTGTGCCCCAGGGATGGAAGGGAAAAAGCAGTAGAAAAGAACTGTGGAGGGGAGGCGGATTATTTTTGCAGGGCCTGGGGTTGTGAGACCTCAGGGAATGTCTATTGGAATCCATCCTCCAACTGGGACCTCATCACGGTTACCAGAGCCGAGTCTGTAGGCCTTCCCACTAAGAATTGCAATAAGATCTTACGCGGGGTTTGCAAATCATTTCAATGTAATCCACTAATAATTGAGTTCACTGAAAAAGGGAAACAATTCTTAGACTGGACTAGAGGCAGGACATGGGGCTTAAAGCTTTATGTGTCCGGTAATGATCCCGGACTCATATTCCGATTAAAACTGATCGTTAAGCCAATATCAGAAGTGCCAGTGGGCCCCAATCCTGCCCTAAGGCCAACCATACCCGCTTTCAAAGCCTCCCCAGCCCCCAGACCAATCCCCTCGGTATCCTCACCAGCCGGTAACCATACCCCAGGCCATCCTAACAACCCACCCATCCAGGTACCCGCTTAACCATAGGACCCTGTATCATTAATAGACTAGTTGCCTTTGTTAAAGAAAGGTTCAGCACAGTGCAGCTCATGGTTCTTAGAGCTCAATACCAACCTATTAATCAGGAGGAGGCAGAATCAGGCACGTAAAGTCAAGATTGACTATAGAATGATCAACTGAAAGGGGGAAATGAGAAGCGTGAAAAATAAAATTAGAACCATTATGCCTTATACCTCTAACAGTCACCTGGCTTCTGCACACTCGCTTGCTAGACCCTAAGAAAGTGGAAAAACACTAGCAGCCCTCCTATAGCCACCCTGTAACCACACGGCCCCTCTCTCCATGCCTTCAGATCTGAGAACCAGAGATAACAGCCATCTGGCTCCAGGAATGTGGCTACGAGACCACTCCCAGAGCCCCCTATCCAGCCATCTGGCTCCAGGAGTGTGGCTACATGACCGCTCCTGGGCCCTGGTTTGCTGGTGGGCCCAGGCCAGTCATAAGGCAACCAGCAAACTAGGGAAATGTCAACCAATCATGTGCTTGTAACTGGAAATTCCCCAACTTCTCTGTGACTTGTTTGTCCTTGCCTATAAAAGCTGCGCTAAAAGTATGCTGGGGTCTCTTAGCGTCACCGATAACGAGTGCGTGGAGGTCTGGGTTCGAGCTCGCAAATAAACGACCCTTGCTGTTTCGCTTTGACTCTCGATTCTGGTGGTCGTCTTTGGGGGCCTCGGAATTTGCGCATTTCACTCTCACCTAGATATCTGAATAGGAATGTAGTTGATGATCTTCTGAATTCAAAGCCAGAAACTGGAGTTTTCACTTCATGATAATATCTGAAAACTAGGAGTCAAAAAAAAAAAAGTTGAATGGAAAATTTCTAGAAGAAGAAAGAGAAAACAAAGTCTGGATTCATGGTTATCAAAGTGCAGTTTGCAACCCAACAGTGAGTCGGGGAATATTTAATAAATCCTCAACAATTTCTTTAAATGAAATTGAGATTTTCCAAGTACTGTTTTGTGGAAATTTGTGTAACACATGGTGTGTGTGTGTGTGTGTGTGTGTGTGTGTGTGTGTGTAATTCTAATCAAAGATACAAATGAATTTCTGACTGTGGTCAAGTTTATTCTATCAGATATACCAAGGCATTTTTCTAAACTTACCAGCATAAATGATTATGTTCCCAATCCATTTAAAATCCACTATTTCCAAATTATATCTGTATGGCTTTGAGGATAGGCTATTTTCATGTTTACTTTCCTGAGAGAAAAATATCATCATTCCTTCATTCCATGCTTGTGAGATTCCCCTATCTAGGCTAAAAGCCATGGTCTCAGATAGGGCCTAAATTCATTAGGATATTGTTTACTCAAGAGAGATTTTGCCAGACCCTACATTGATTTCCTCTTTTCTTCCCAGAGTTTAAACTAAAAATAAAAGTGCCACACACATAGTAAGCCTATTCAAGGTAATGCATATTGTAGGATTGCTCTTACTGGGCTCAAATTTTTTAACCAAATAAACTCAGAACATGCTTGTTCCTTTTTCCTCCGTATAATACTCTGAGCCAGAAGAACAAACACAAGAAGGCTCCTGCCTGATTCCTTGTATTCATTCTACTGTGTACTCTTGCTACTTAACTCTTTAATACTTTTGTGACCAGGCATTATCTCCTAAGGCCAATTCTAGCTAATCTTCACTGTGCCCAAGTGCATTATAAACCAGTCTAAATAATTTCACTTCTAAGCTTTGCAAATGGAGACCACAGAGAGTCACAACTGCCCTGTCCCCTGCACCATGCCCACTACTCCCCCAGTGACATTTTAATCGAAAGAATTTTTAATGTATACCCTTAACATGAAAAATTTTTGTAAAGATTCCGTGTGTCGCCTTTGATGTCCCCTAAGCTTAGAGAACAAAAAATTTGCCTGTAAAGACATACAGAGTGACTGAATATTAGAAATTAAGGTAATAGCATATAAACAAAATTTGGTATTAATAGCCCTGTAAACTCAGAGACCTTAATATTCTTCTGGCCCTACTAATTTATCTTCAAATATTAGAGAAGTCAATCTGGTAGGTGTATTCAGTGTGGTGAGAAGGGTCTGAGAAACTTAAGGAGTACTGGTAATCAAGAACTAACCATATCAAACTGTAGTCTATGTCAAACCTTATAAATATAACTTGGAAATAATCATATTTATTTATTAATCATCAGATGGTCCTTATCTAGGATTTCTTTCCACCACAAAAAAAGCTAGTGCTTTATTTATTGCATCAGTAGGTGGAATTGTCACACACATACCCATACGCTGACTCTAAGTTTCATAAAAATAATTGTTTTAGGGGCGCCTGGGTGGCTCAGTTGGTTAAGCGACTGCCTTCGGCTCAGGTCATGATCCTGGAGACCCAGGATCGAGCCCCACATCGGGCTCCCTGCTCGGTGGGAAGCCTGCTTCTCCCTCTCTCACTCCCTCTGTGTTCCCTCTCTCGCTGTGTTTCTCTCTGTCAAATAAATAAATAAAATCTTTTAAAAAAATAATTGTTTTAAAGAACCTGTTGGATTTTCTGAGGAATTATATATATCATATATAATTATATATAATATTATAATATCACAACAACTGTTTTTCTAGTCATAAAGTACAAGTTTTCTTGGTCAAATGCACACAGACAGCAGGTATTTTTCAAAATTTTTAGTGAAGATTTACTATGTTATTTTTCAGAGACTATTTGAAATATGGCTCAGAGTGACTTCCTCTACCCAGAGAATCCACGGAGAAGGCAGGAAGTAAACCGTCTTCACCAGCAGCTTCTTGACTGTTTATCTGATAGCTTCCAAGCCACGAATAAGCTGACTGAGGTCTTAAACATGCACTTGGGGTGCAGGCTGGCCTCCATCGAGATGAAAAGAGATGGGACCATCAAAGAAAACTGTGATATCATCATTCAAGCTATGATGAAAATCCAAACGGAATTGCAAAAAGTTGATGAAGCACTAAAAGATAAGCTAGAGCCAACCCTTTACAGAAAACTTCAGGATATTAAAGAAAGGGAAACAGACAAAATTGCAATAGTCCAAAAGGTCATTTCAGTCATCCTGGGAGAAGCTACTTCAGCAGCCAGTGCCGTGGCTGTTAAACTTGTGGGCTCCAGTGTCACAACTGGCATCATTAGCAAGTTGGTCACTGTGTTAGCTCAAATTGGTGCTTCTCTCCTTGGTAGTATAGGAGTTGCCGTTCTCGGCCTTGGCATAGATATGATCTTCCGTGCCATCCTGGGAGCAGTGGAGAAAACGCAGCTTGAAGCAGCCATTAAAAGTTATGAGAAGCATCTGGTGGAATTCAAGTCAGCTTCAGAAAAATATCACCATGCCATTACTGAGGTCACCAACACAGTGAAACACCAAATGAAATGAACAGCCACTGTGCCACTGGAATATTTTTCTACTTCTCAATAATAGTGTTTGCTTCTTTGATTAGGTTCATTTTCCGTAAGCTTCCAATATGGGCAGAAATAGAGTTAGTTAACAAGTTGGAAAGGTGGTTTAAGAGATGTTAAAACTAGAGGACTCCAGAGTTTTGCATCAGCAAAGAATGCCTCCATCAGTTGGTGCTAGACCCTGCCAGGTAAAAGATATATCCCAGGATGCCTTCTTACTCTGCTCTACCAGATGAATGTTACCTTAAATGCTATTGTAGAAGAGCAGGTGTAGGGGTTACCTTTTCCTTTTCTATTTCCCTAAATTCTTAAAAATTTACACTCAGTGAAGAATAACTTTTATTACTACCATTAGCTGCAGAACATCATTTAGTTCTAAGGGGATGTACTTAGTAACTTCTGCCTAGACGCAAACTGTGGACCTTTGAATGAAATAGAAATACTACCACAATTTTGACATTCGGCTTAAGTCCAATTTTCAATAAACTAGAAGAGACTGAAGTATGGGTTACAACAATTTACTTCAATTATCAAAGGACGCAATGGTTCTGTAACTCCCACTAATTACACCCTGTAAACTCGAATGGATTTTTAAGATAAAAGTTAAAACTGAAAAAATAAAGGTTCTGTTTCTGTAATTGCAATCGACCCTGACCAACTGTGATGTGATGCTTAAAATCCCTCACATGAATGTTTGAACACTCTGGAATATTTAAAAAGACAAACATGTGCCTCTGTGGCTCAGTGGGTCAAAGTCTCTGCCTTTGGCTCAGGTCATGATCTCAGGGTCCTGGGATCCAGGCTCCTCAGCGGGGAGCCTGCTTCCTCCTCTCTCTCTGCCTGCCTCTCTACCTCCCTGTGATCTCTGTCAAATAAATAAAATCCTAAAAAAAATTGCAAATCCCAGCACACATGCACAAAATGCATTTGGGATGCAGGGGAGGAAGTTGTAACTCTTTTAGGAATTTGTCATTTAAAGGAGAGTCATAATTTATTACTTTGTGAGCTTTCAGAAAAATGAAATTTCTTTTCTACACTAGCAGAATGGAGGAAGATGTCCTTGCTGCATAAAACTTTAGGTTCCCCATTTTATTAATTACCTGATTTCAGAAAAATCCAGAGTCTAAGGAGGCCTAATGGTTCAGTTAATTTCTGCAGACACAAATGTTTTCTAAATCTTCCACCAACTAATAACTCCCCATTGTGACTCTTAAGTTCTACTTACATAATCATTAAGTTGCTGATGTAGGAATGTGTGTGTTATAGTTGATTCTTGCATCTCAGTACAAGAAATGTGTTGAAATTTTAAAAGCTCAGCATATCTCTAAAATTAAAAAGCTAGATCAGACTCTAATTTTTCAAATGCACTCTTCATTTCTCTTCTATCACTGCTTCTTAAAATTAGTTGCAAAACTAAATTAGTTCACCTCCAAAATTAAATTTTATTTTATTACCTAACTTACAAGTTCTAAACTACAAGATCTTGTAGTTTAGAAGCTCTTTCTGGGACTCGAAATTCTATCTAAAACTAAATCAAAAATTTGCTAAGACAAAGGTTAGTTTAGGTAAGGAACCCATCCACCTTAAATGTTTAAGTGCACATTTAAAATATTCTGCTGTTAAAAACTAATGTGTATCTCTTTCAACATTTTGGAGTATTTATAACGGACAGTAAGAACTGACCTATACCTATACCTAACATTGTCCTATAAGGGATATTAGGATCAGAAATAACTAAAGGTATCTCTTAAAAGTAAAATGTTTAAATATTTAAACTTACCTTTAAGGGGGAAAGACAGGGTAAGAGTCTTAGACAAAGAGTGGACAGAAGACAAGGAAGGGCGAAGACTAGACCTAAGTGATAATACGTATAGTGACATCATAAAGGACTTCTAGCTGGTGAAAAGACCAAAAGGGAAAAGAAGCCAATATAAAGCAAACTCGCCACTTGTAAATTTAAAACTGGCTGCACATGTAATCCCATATTTCCTCCTCAAAAAACTCATTGTAAATTACTATATATTAATTTCTCGTAGACGAACAATCTGGGATTCCAACACGGGAACGGATTTATTTGCTCAGGTCTGCACACGTTCTGTCTGCTTGTAAACTTCCAGACGGACAAGACGCTAGGGAAGCGCAACAAGCGCAGTAGCAAATGTTATTCGGGATCCGTTTTCAAACAGACACTATCTGTTTGATAGAGATCGCACTCGCTTGCATTATGAAAAAAGCAAAACCCAAAAAATAATACAACTCCAGCCTACATACACAACAACACAGCTACTCATTCATGCCGACAAACGCAGCTTCCGGAAATTAAGTCAAATTGTCTTGGTACAAGAGGCAAAGTAAGTCTTCCCATCAGCCAATCACCTATCCGACACGCTTCGTTTTCCTTCTTCCTGCTGGTCTAAACAAATATCAATCAGCGTGGTCTGCGCAATGGGGGCGGGATCTTAGCAGAAAATCAACCAGTTAGGTATTGATTTGGAGCGGAAGAGACTCTGGTCCTGGAGTTCTTGGTTACTCTCTATGGTGCCAGGCCGGAGAAACGCTAAGATCTTGGGCTCTTAGAGATAGGAAGTGACGTAAGGATGGCGGAGGGGCGCGAGCTTTCAAGATGGCGGTGGTTGGGTGGCTGACCGGCACACAGAGGTGAAGGCCCTTACGAGGTAAAAGAGGCCGAGAATCGTCCCCTCCCCGCTTCTCGCAGTGCCAGGAGTCCAGCAGAAGTGTGAGTGTGCAGAACTGTTTCACTCCGTTTCTTCATCTTTTCCCGCCCTGCCCTGGGCCCGCGCGGTTCTCTCGGGGACACCAGGCCCCTCTGCGGGGTTCTTCCTCTTCGCGGCTTGGGTCTCCCCTGTCGCAGACCCGGGATCTTTGGGCCAGTGGCGGTGCGGCTTCCAGCAGTTAAGCAGCTGTTCGCCCGGATGGTTAGCGCGGCCTCCTGCCTGTGCTGATTGACCGGTTGCTTTAGGTTTGACGTCTTGTACCTCGAGTCAGGGTCAACCGTCGCTATGGTTTCGGCAGTTGCTGCTGCTGTTGCTCCTCTTGGGGGATCTGGGCTCCGTCCCACTGCAGCCTCGTCAGTTCTGTGGCTGGATTTCCCTACTGTCTCTGCTTTTAGACAAAAAGTAGTTTGTGCAGACTAAGGCTCAGTTGTCTTCTGTAGAAATTCTGTGTAATTCCCATCAGTTCTTTGTTTCACTTGTGGGAGAAGAGGGTCAAAACAGGAGCCCGAGAGCGATTGAGAGAGGACAGCGAAAAGGATAGCAGACCATCAAAGACAGGAGAGCCTATATTTATACGAGTTTTGTTTGTTTCGCCTCCCTTCTCCCCCACTCCCCAGTTTTTCTGAGCAGGAAACCCTGGAGAGGGTAAATTAATTGTCGCTGGAACAGCTTTTGAAGCATTTAGCAGAAATCAGGGCATTTGAACACTGTCTGAAAGAGGCATTAACTAATGAACTTTTCTGACAAAAATCTTTAAGAAGGGGAGGTATGGGCTACTCCTCATGATCTTCCCTTTCACACCCTTTAAAAGTCTACTTTCAAAAGGAAGTAAATTTGTCAACTTTATTACTGGGAAGGATAAGTATTTAAAAGTGGAACAATTGGAATAAGACAAGTAATATTATAGTATCTTAGGTTAATAAAAATTTTGCCTTGCAAAACGTTTTCTCTCAAATACAGTCATCCCTGTCAGTTACCATAAAAAGTAGAAATCAGGAGTCAAGTAGATACTGGTAGAAAATTAGGTGTCTTGATGTTTTGGGACAGTCCTTAATGTAATACTTTCATTTTTAATATTTTCACTTTTAGTTACGTTTTATGCTCTTGAGAGTCCAGGATTATTGTGAGTTAGAACTAAATATGAATTAAACAGTTTAAATTAATCTTACAGATGTTGAGAGCACATGTGAAGAAAAACCATGGAGAGGGCAAGGGTAGCATTTGTTGAACCCAGATCATTACCTCCATTCCCTTTTTAACTCCTCTTTCATCATACATGTAAACAAAGGGAGGATATAGGGAAAGGACTAATGGCTTTTCATATTAATGGTTTATCCCGTGTTGAAGCATTTTCTAATTGTTTTTTTTTTTTCAATTTCAGAGTCAGTCCATGATTCGTTAAAAAAAACGTTAATAATCGGGAAGCATGGGTGGCTCAGTCAGTTAGGCTTCTGCCTTTGGCTCAGGTCTTGTTCCCCAGGCTCCTGTGATCAATGCCTGCTTCTCCTCTGCCTGCTGCTTGTGCTCTTTCTCTCTCTCTCTTTCTCTGACAAATAAATAAAATATGTAAAAAAAAAAAAAGTTATTAATCAAAGGAATGTTACATTTCAGGAGATTGGTAGAAAGTTTCATACTATAAAAAGGAAGAAATTCTGTAAATGTCAGGAAAATAAGGTATTTCTTTGTCTTTGCAGGCATTTTGTTGTTGTTGTTGTTTTTTGTTTTAATGAACAAGTAAACCATACACATTGTCAACATGGGACGGAGATCGACATCATCCACCAAGAGTGGAAAATTTATGAACCCCACAGACCAAGCCCGTAAGTGTCCAGTAGTGTGGAATGATAAGATGAGTGATAAAAATTGCAAACACTAGAGAATCTATTATGCCTGAATTATAAAATTAGCATTGTAAGAGTCAGTTGTATAAAGTTATCCAGTGTTGAGGGCACATGATGAAAACTTTCAACATGCAAAAAATTAATACCCATATTTGTATTTGGATTGACTGGTGAGGTAGAATTGGCTTGAAACTTTCTTTTTGTATTTGAAATTTTGGACAGATTCGTTTTGAGAGCTTAAAACAAAAATTTCTCAAGATTTTGGTTGGCATAATTAAAGGTTGCTGTTGGCATCTGGTATGTAGAGGCCATAGTTGCTGCTGAATAATTCTGCAATGCACAGGACAGCCTCCCACATTAATTATTATCTGTATTAAATTGGAGAAAATGTTAGCGTTCAAGATTTGAAAGTTTTATATTTTCTCTCTCTCTTAAAGGAAAAGAAGCCCGGAAGAGAGAATTAAAGAAGGTAGGATTTCAGAAGCATCTTACTAGCCAGAAGTGATGTTTGGCACATCTTATTATTTGGGATTAGTGAATTTCAAAAACAGTATTTATAATTATTTTTCAGAAAAGATACTTCATGCTTCTTATAACAAATAATAAAATTTATTAAGCCAAAATGCTATACTTGGAAACTGAACTGAAATAACTTTGCAGATAAGCTCATGATGGTTATCATAACATTATATATTTGATTATCTTTCCCACTAAGTCAAATAAATATCTTTGAAAGGATTGAGGGGAGGCTATTAAATATACTGTTTTGTTAAAAGCTACCAAATTAGCGAATGGAAATAAATGAGATTCTAAATAGCTTTGTGGGTTCGTTTTCCTCATTACGTAGCTGTTGATTCTCGGTAGCTTTGTAGGTTTATTTTCCTCTATATAGCTATTGAGTTTATAGCAAAGTGTTCTCCCAGAATAAAACAGTATTTACTTTTTAGTATCATTCTTTGACACACTGAAAAAATGCAGATTTTTAATAGTTTTTAACGGGGTAGTCCTGTTTCATTGTTTAGCATCAAATCCTGCAAAACTTTAATATATAATTTTAGAATTTAGCCTTTTAAAAAAATCTTAATTTTTTAAACTAATTGCTAAAGATATCACAAAATTTATAAAAATATTTGCCTAAGAAAGTATACATACTAAATAGGGTTTATCTTTTTGTGTAAAGTTAAAACATTTTTTGAGAGCCAAAAATTACATAGCTTTGGTTATGGTAGTTGAAACAAGTAATCAGAAACCAAGGAGAAGTTCAACTTCAGTTTCAATAGATTCTTGATGCAAATTGAAATAAAAACTCAGGAAGTCCAGTTTCTTGACGTGGTGCTCTTTTTTTTTTCTAAGAACAAAAAACAGCGCATGATGGTACGAGCTGCAGTTTTGAAGATGAAGGATCCTAAGCAGATTATTCGGGACATGGAGAAATTGGATGAAATGGGTAAAAATTTATTTTAAAAGGCAAGATTTTAGAGCAGGACTAACAGTCTGATACACAGAGGCAGGCAAGCCGGTAATGATGAAGCAACATAGGCATAGGAAAAACAAAAGCATGATAACGTTTGACACTTGGGTTTAGTTTTAGTGTCAGAAAGACAAAGTGGAGTGGTGGGGAGCGATTTCACACTGGAGCTCTCCTCTAGGGTCAGATGAATGCCGTTATTTAGTTTGAACTAGTTATTGAGAGGAGACTGAAATCTGGAGTTTTTGTTTTGTTTTTTTAATGTTGGCAGCTACCATGTAAATCTAAATATTAAACTACCATGGATTTATCAGTTCCCCATTTTTTGCAGTTAGAACATCAAAGACACTTGACCCACTAAGGTGGTAGAAGAAATCATGAAATACTTAAAATGTAATTTTAAAGAGTATCATATATACCATTTGGATTTCTCCCTTTTCTCACATTTCTCTGAATAATTTTACTCAGCTTCTTTATACTGCATCTTCAGTATCACCATTTTTGTCATAACTGGAATCACATAAGGTAACTGCATGGTATCTTTCCTTGCATGTAATCTAGGTTGCTTGAGAATTGTCTGTGATGCTGCCACTGGAAATTTTATTGCGACCCACAAACATTCATTTTTTAATATTAGAAAATGGACCTTTTTTTTTTAAGATTTTATTTATTTATTTGACAGAGAGAAACACAGCTAGAGAGGGAACACAAGCAGGGGGAGTGAGAGAGGGAGAAGCAGGCCTCCTGCCGAGCAGGGAGCCCGATGCGGGGCTCGATCCAGGGACTCCAGGATCATGACCTGAGCCGAAGGCAGTTGCTTAAGCAACTGAGCTACCCAGGCGCCCCAGAACATGGATTTTTTTTATTTTTCTGCCTTTTTTTTTTTTTTTTTTTTGCAAGAAATGATCTTAGCAAGTTTTATTTTCAGAAGTTACTCAGTTTAAGTGGTTTGTCAAAAGCCTGATAATAAGTGAAAGAGGTACAGTGAATTTAAATGATACATTAAATGGGTTGGGGGAAAAAAAAGCCAGCTTTGTGGGGTTATAGTATATAGTATAGTATGCTCTCTTAACTAAGGTAGCACAGCTTATGCATTTAGCCTGGGCAAGAGGTCTAGTCAGATTGCATGATCCCAAATCTTTCCCAGTTCAGTTGTAACGGATCCCATTTTTGATTCTGGTGTAAGTATTACTGTGGGCAGTTGTTACCCTGGGACATCAAGACATTAAATGACCTAGTAAATGACTTCAGATTGATTCATGTGATTTTAAAAGGTGATAATAGTAGTAAGTGGGATTTATTGAGCTCTTGTCTTGCTATGCATTAATTTTTTTTCTACGTGCTATAACTTCTGGTAGGTATTACCCCTATTTTATGGTGAGGAACCTCAGGCACAGAGGGATATACTTTCCTCAAGGTCATGCTGTTAGGAAGTGGCAAGCTAGGATTAAAACTCAGGCATTCAACATTTTTATTAATCATATGAAGAATAGTATGTCATGTAAGACTACCTTCTGAATAAATCACCAAGGTAAAAGGAGTTAGGGAAGAAGATAATTAAACTTGTTACCTGTTTAAAAAAAAGAAAAAAGGAAAAGGGAGAAGGGAACACTTCATCAGGGCTCTGATTATATTATAAACCTTATGCAGTTTATAAACCTCACAAACTAGTTTAGGCAGAAAAAATACGTACATTGACTCCCATAATTGGCAAGTCCCAGAGGGAAACTCTCCTAGCAGATACAGGTATCATTATTAATACTGTTCATCATGCTGATCTGCTCTCTTGTAAGCCTCATTCAGCATATTGCTAATGAACTTCTTGGGATTGGAAGTGAAAAATGGATGTGGAATTAGTGGGAAACAAGGTCACAGCTTTAGGTTTATTTTTTCCTTCTGTAAGAGCTTCAGTCTTATATCCACATTTAAAGTCTCAGAGAAGGATCTGGTTTCCATTTGGATCGTGTGCCAGTTGATCTCTGAGTTGTCACTGGTGAGGGGAATGTAGGGAGGCAGGTATAATTGAACAGGCAAGCTTGGGAATCTTATGGTAATGATCCCTTTTGGGGCAAAAGACCTGAAATTAAGCCCCATGTTAAACACTTGAAGAGAAAGGACTGTATGGTAGTTACACAAAGAACACTAGTTTGTTATAAAAAGAATTAAGTGCTGAGCTAGATACCACTAGAAATTTTGTGGTCCCGTTTAGTCATCAGAGCTTTGTTGTCAAGTATTTGATGTCTTCATTTTCCAATTGAAGAAGCTAAAGATAAGAGAATTCAAGTGCCTAAGGTCTCAGAATTAAATGACACAGGTCTGTGAGTGAAGTCTCATGATACCAAGTTGTTAGCATAAAGGAATGGGGATTAATTTTTATTATAGTGATGAGAATCAATTAGGTAACGTTAGACTTTTTTTTTTTTTTTTTTTTAAGATTTTATTTATTTGACAGAGAGAAACACAGCTAGAGAGGGAACACAAGCAGGGGGAGTGAGAGAGGGAGAAGCAGGCCTCCCGCCGAGCGGGGAGCTCGATGTGGGACTCGATCCCAGTCTCCGGGATCACGACCTGAGCTGAAGGCGGTGGCTTAACCAACTGAGCCACCCAGACGTCCCAACGTTAGACTTTCTTAGAAAAGAAAGTAAAATTAATGGCTTATCGTTAAAAGGGTGGAGTTTCAATAAATACTGCACTTTTTTTTTTTTTTTAAGATTTTATTTATTTGCCAGAGAGGGAACACAAGCAGGGGGAGTGAGAGAGGGAGAAGCAGGCTTCCCGCCGAGCAGGGAGCCCGACGTGGGACTCGATCCCGGATCTCCGGGATCATGACCCGAGCCGAAGGCAGTCGCTCAACCAACTGAGCCACCCAGATGCCCCAATACTGCACTTTTTAATAAAATTTAAGATATGCCTGGTCTAAAGCCATTTTAAAAGTTTTAGCATGTAAGGAGATTTTATTAAATGGTAGAGCTGACTACTTAAATTAAGTGACTTTTTGTGTTGAATTTCAATATCTGCTCTTTTCTCTTAAGAGTTTAACCCGGTGCAGCAACCACAGTTAAATGAGAAGGTGCTGAAAGACAAGCGTAAAAAGCTGCGTGAAACCTTTGAACGTATCCTACGACTGTATGAAAAAGAGAATCCAGATATTTATAAAGAACTGAGAAAGCTAGAAGTAGAATATGAGCAGAAGAGGGCTCAACTTAGCCAATATTTTGATGCTGTCAAGGTAATCAAGTTTCTTTAAAATCTTATTTTAGATTTGCTCTTAAAATTGTTAATGGAAGAACTGGTCATGATGAACTTTTTCCTCTTGGCAATTTCTTGTCACACTAAATCTATCCCTACCTCAGGAGCCAGCAAATCTAATGCTGCGTACTTAAAAGAGAAATTAATCCATCTGCTAACACAGTAATAGCCAAAAACTGGAAATAGCCCAGATGTCCATTAATAGGATAATGGATAAACAAACTAGTATATTTATAAAATTGAAGGTACTCAGCAATGAAAAGGAATGCTCTGCTGATATTCAAAATAGCATGGGATTAAGAAAAAAAATTTAGGGGTGCCTGGGTGGCTCAGTGGGGTAAGCCTCTGCTTTTGGCTTGGGTTGAGGTCTCAGGGTCCTGGGATTGGGTCCCACATTGGGCTCTCTGCTCAGTGGGGAGCCTGCTTCCTCCTCTCTCTGCCTACTTGTGATCACTCTGTCTCTCTGTCAAATAAATAAAATTTTTTTTTAATTTTTTTTTTTAATATTTATTTATTTGACAGAGAAACACAGCCAGAGAGGGAACACAAGCAGGGGGAGTGAGAGAGGGAGAAGCAGGCTTCCCGCTGAGCAGGGAGCCCGATGCGGGACTTGATCCCGGGTCTCTGGGATCATGACCTGAGCCAAAGGCAGTCGCTTAACCAACTGAGCCATCCAGGCGCCCCTAAATAAAATTTTAAAAAGGAAAAATTTTAACAGATAAATCTCAAAGCAAGTTGTTGAACTCCTTTCATAGTTAGGATTCCATTTGTATGAAATTCTAGAACAGGCAGAACTGTAGATGAAAGCATTTGTAAAAATGTTTGCTTTGGGATAATGTTAGGGATTTAGAAATGTGAATTATATGCATTTGTCAAAACTCAGTTTATATATTCATTGTGATTTTTGTCCAAAAAAAAAGGCATTGTATCATTTTTGCAAAGTAGGTAGTATAGGTCCCTGTTTTAAAGATAAGGAAACTAAGGAACTTGCTTAGTCATACAGCTAGTATGTGGCAGAAATTCAGCAAAGACTAATTTTAGAAACCCAAGCTCTACCACTGGGTATATACTATGTCTAAGATAAGTGTTACTTATCATTCAAAATATTTAATACAGTGGCTTTGGTGCCATTTTGGATTTGGATTTCTATAAACAGCTATTTCAGACCGTAACCCAAAAGGATAAGTTAATAATGGGAGGAAAGCAGCTGAGTTTTATTTCTTTTAGAGGTGATAGGGATTTTTTTTTCATTCATTGACAGACTTTGGAAATGTTGACAGATACGATATTCTTGTTTTTTCCCTATACTTATGTTTGCTGGAGAGCAAATCGAGGTTATAAAACACCAGATACTGAATTTTTAATGTTGAGTTTGTGGATTGCTCTGGTACTACAAAGATTTTTTCTCTGTTTCAGAATGCTCAGCATGTGGAAGTGGAGAGTATTCCCTTGCCAGATATGCCACATGCTCCTTCCAACATCTTGATCCAGGACATTCCACTTCCTGGTGCCCAGCCACCCTCCATCCTTAAAAAGACTTCAGCCTATGGGTAAGGAAGCAGTAGCATAATTAAATAACGATTATTAAAGGTACTTTTTAACTATCCAGTGCCAAAATTATTGCAGTGGGAATTAAAAGGCAATGTGGTGTCTCACTTGTGTAAATGTGACATAAGAAATCCCTTGAAAATAGTTTAGAAAAGGAAATAAATGCCTCATCACTGTGAATGTGATTACTGTGGAATTTTCTTTCAGACCTCCAACACGGGCAGTTTCTATACTCCCTCTTCTTGGACATGGTGTGCCACGTTTGCCCCCTGGCAGAAAACCTCCTGGTCCTCCCCCTGGTCCACCACCTCCTCAAGTCTTGCAAATGTATGGCCGTAAAGTGGGCTTTGCCCTAGATCTTCCCCCTCGTAGGCGGGATGAAGACATGTTATATAGCCCAGAACTTGGTAAGGAGTGACTGTTCCTTTTGCTCTTGCGACCCTTCTGCTGTCCTTTTTTTGTTATTGTTGGCCCTATTTAACATCTGGTTCACTGTCCTCAGAACTAGGGAAATAAATTAGAATAACCTGTATATACTAACAAGATGGATAAATCATAGAATTTACCCAAGTAAAAGCAGAATACATAAGTATAGAATTGTTTATGTGTTTTCTATTAGGCTTTTTTTTAGAAAATATTTTTTAAAACTATTACCAAATGGAAATATTGTCAGACTGTGAAGAACTCATATCCTATACAGAATCATTTTACATAAAGAAGTTATTCTAACTTAAATAGCACAATTTTCTGTGCTTCGGTATACCATGTAGTGCAGGGTCCAGTCATAATACTTGTTTCCTGCTTCCTTCTCCCTGCTCAGCTCAACGGGGTCATGATGATGATGTTTCCAGCACCAGTGAAGATGATGGGTATCCTGAGGACATGGATCAAGATAAGCATGATGATAGTACGGATGACAGTGACACTGACAGATCAGATGGAGAAAGTGAAGGGGATGAATTTGTGCACCGTGATGATAATGAAAGAGACAACAATGAAGAGAAAAAGCCAGGTATGTGCAAATGAAAGTTCCATGGCTTGATCAGTAAGTAGCGCATAAGAGGAAAGTCCTGATTTATTAATGCATCTGTTAAAGTAATTGTGAGCACCTTGAAGGATTACAGCTCTATTCATTCTTATATCAAAAATCTCGGGGCGCCTGGGTGGCTCAGTTGGTTGGGCGACTGCCTTCGGCTCAGGTCATGATCCTGGAGACCCGGGATCGAGCCCCACATCGGGCTCCCTGCTCGGCGGGAAGCCTGCTTCTCCCTCTCTCACTCCCCCTGCTTGTGTTCCCTCTCTCGCTGCGTTTCTCTCTGTCAAATAAATAAAACCTTTAAGAAAAAAAAAAAAAAAAAAAAAAAAAAAATCTCAAAAGTTCTGGACACATAATACTCAGTGGGCATTTGTGGGTCTGGATAAGAAAAAAGAATAACCACATAACCATATTGAGAAAGCTATATTCACGTTGTTTTTGTTTTTTGATAAGTCTGCTTAAATATTTACATTTGAAGCCGTTTAAATTTTGTGTTTATAGCCCAGACCATAATTATAATTTTAGCTACACCTGTGAGTGGAATCATCTAATGGAAATATCCATAATGTATGATATATGTCCGTTTGATTCATCAAACATCAGCCCAGACCATAATTATAATTTTAGCTACACCTGTGAGTGGAATCATCTAATGGAAATATCCATAATGTATGATATATGTCCGTTTGATTCTTACGAAAACATACTGAGTTAAATGTACTTTTAAAAAGTTGTTAACGACATTCATCAGAAAAATTTTAAACATGATAGATACTGAGCAATACAAAATGTATAATCTTGGACCTTGATAGTCTTTGGAGATTCTTTGAAGATTGTTTTTATAGGGGGCAACCAGGCCTTATCACTTCTGTAACCAGTTTTTGTGGTTTATATTTTTCTAAAGAATTGCCTATATTTTACCTTGGTGTTCCAATTTTACTGTCATAAAGATGTATAGTATTCTTTAAATTTTTGAAATTTACTGATTGTAAATCACAGTAGCTTATGTTTACCCACCAGTTGGCACTTCTTACACTTTTATGTGGCCGATTCAATCTGGCACGTCTGTCAGATAGTGGGCAGCAATCCTATCTAGCACTTTCTAGCATTATATAGTATGTGAATTTACTGATTGTAAATCACAGTAGCTTATGTTTACCCACCAGTTGGCACTTCTTACACTTTTATGTGGCCGATTCAATCTGGCACGTCTGTCAGATAGTGGGCAGCAATCCTATCTAGCACTTTCTAGCATTATATAGTATGTGTTTGCTGAGTTTTGTTTTTCCTAATTCACCCCATTTTCTCCCTTCACCTCTTAGGTCTGAGTGTAAGGTTTGCAGATATGCCTGGAAAATCAAGGAAGAAAAAGAAGAACATGAAGGAGCTGACTCCTCTTCAAGCCATGATGCTTCGAATGGCAGGTAAGACAGGGAAAAGAGTAATGAAATCACCTCTCGAGTATTTCTTCCTGCCAGTTCCTTTATGTACATTTTCCCTTTTAGTATCTCAGTAACCCTGAAGTGAGTAATAAATCCTTGTTTTACAAAAGTCAAGGTTTGGAGACTAAGCTGCCCAAAGTTACCCAGCTAGTAAGTGGTTAAACTGGCATTTAAATCCAGGTCCTTCTTATTCTAAAGCCCGGGTTTGTTTCATTGTGCTCCACTAACATAGATGAGTAGTAGATGAATACTATTTGATTCCTCTACATCCAAGTAGTTTATTGGAAAAGGTTATTTAATTGCTACTTTTAAGGAAATGCTTAATTGAGCACATGTCTTCAGGTATCGCTGTTTTGCAGGCTGTAAAAAATGCATCAACTCCATTTCTCTTAGGTCAGGAAATACCTGAGGAGGGACGAGAAGTAGAAGAATTTTCAGAGGATGATGACGAAGATGATTCTGATGATTCTGAAGCAGAAAAGCAATCACAAAAACAGCATAAAGAGGAATCTCTTTCTGATGGCACATCTGCTTCACAACAGCAAGCCCCCCCACAGTCTGTTCCTCCTTCTCAGATCCAGGCACCTCCCATGCCAGGACCACCTCCTCTTGGACCACCACCGGCTCCACCCTTAAGGCCCCCTGGACCTCCTACTGGCCTTCCTCCTGGACCACCTCCCGGTAAGTCAGCACTGATACATTGTGAATAAATAACTAAGTCTACCTGTGATTAGAGTGATGAAGTCATTCTGAAAATATACATCATTTGTATCGATGTTTTGTTTTCTCCTAGTATAAGTCACTAAGAGATAAAGGGTAAGTGTGGTTCACTTATTCCTACAATACTGTTCAGAGCTCATAGTACTTCTGACAGCCATCTTTTTCTCCAAAGTTCTTCTATTTTTCAGGCTCATGTAGTTCTGAAGTTAGCAGGCAGAAACTGGAGTATGAAACTGGGGTTTTTTTTAATACTGTTTTTTAATATGACAAGGTGACCCAATTCTAAATTGATAGCTAATGGGACTGGGGCACAGTAAATACTAACAGACCTGGTTGGGAATTGTTGGGTGTTGGTCTTTAGAGCAAAAGGAATCGGTGTTAATATAATCTTTGGCATATAAGAATGAGAAGTTTGTTTGAAATTTGAACTTCTTGGTTACTTATGATGTGATAGTCCTTCATCCTATAGTTGTTCAGTTAGGTTTTCTTCACTTGAGTTCATCCTTTTCTGATAGATGGTGCAAAGCACATTACCTGTCTTATGTCATCTTTGGGCAACCTTGCTGTGTCTTCCTGTGTTTCAGGGGGAATCCTTAAAATACCCTGGTTTATATTCCATTTTCAGCTGTTAAGAACCCATTCAAAAATCATTCTCCTTTGTATAGTTCCTACCCCAGCAGAGCTATGCTACTAAAAAATAAGTACATACACACATATATATGTACTTATTTTTTATATATGTGTATATATATGTATATATATATACACACACACACACACACACACACACACACATATATATATATATGCTTTTTGTCAGTACTGGCAAATAAAGAGAAATGATCTGTAACAAATCCAGTTCTGTATCTGTGGTGCTCAGATATTTGTTGAATGAATTCTTCCACCTTTGTTTTGATCAGTTTTTGAAGTTACCTGATTTCAGGTTAAAATGCTAATAAGTCAGACCACACTTGAGTTACCTTTATACCACAGTTACTATTTCCTGTGTATGTCTCTTACATTAAGTTGTCATTTTTCTCTTTTCAGGAGCTCCTCCATTCCTGAGACCACCTGGAATGCCGGGACTCCGAGGGCCTTTACCCCGACTTTTGCCTCCAGGCCCACCACCAGGCCGACCCCCTGGCCCTCCCCCAGGTCCACCTCCAGGTCTGCCTCCTGGCCCTCCTCCTCGGGGACCTCCACCAAGGCTACCTCCCCCTGCACCTCCAGGTGAGCCTTTTGGTTTCTAGTACAAAAACTTGACAACTATTTCATCTGTTTATATTTTCACATGTCAGTTTCTTAAAATCAGGGATATCCTAAAATGATGTTTTTTAATTGCTTTTGGCCTAGGTTGAAGTTGAGTTCTTCATAGGGTATGTGCACTGGATTCTGCCTGTCATGTGAGGGACTTTCCCAGGCAGAGACCACTTTTTATTAAATTCTCCATTTGAGTAGGGTGTTGGGGGAGGAGGGCAGGGAACATGGCAAATGTGAAGTTATTCCACGTATTTGCATGAGTACAAACTTAAAGTTTGAAATTAAAAGGCAAATTTCCTTGTGCTTTTATTACATGTGGTAGGTGTATTTCTGGTTTATTATGCTGTTCCAGTTTAATATGAAGGCTGCCTCTTAAACTCCCCAGCTTGGACACTTAGGGGTATCTGGAATAAATATGAGTCTGTATAAGCAGTAGTATCCTAAGTTCAATGAAATTTGGTATTTTATATTCGGTCTTAAAAGTGGCATTTGAAGAAAATTAAATCTACAATTCTGGGTAAATGACGATGGTATGTCTGAATCATCAAATGGTGTGAATTCTTTTCCAGTGGTGGTAACATACTATGATTAGTTACATTCATGTCTCGTGATGGTTAAAATTCCATTTCCTGCCCATTGGGTAACCTTTTTCAGGGAGGAATGGTGTAGAAAACCATAAATGATACATGAGAATCAAACCCCCAACATTGGCTGTGATAGCATCTGCACTATACTAGAATAAAGTCTTGGGCTATGAAATCTGAAATGGGACAAATTTGAAATCATACTTGAAAGCAGTTGGTATTGTCAACTTTCTATTTTGAAATAGTACATTACTCAGGAAGAAAACCTTAGTACAGGGGTACAGATTGAAAGAAAACCTCAGTACAGGGGTACAGATTTCATAATAAAATGTCCCTTATTTTCAAAACGTATTCCTGAGGTAGTAATGAGCAGCATGGTTTTAGCTTATTTTCTGTAAATCACTAATTTTTAAAAAATTGTAAACCTGTGTTTTTCACATCCTTTATAGTAGTTAAAATTTATTCTCGTAGTCCTCATCTGCCTGTTTTCTCCTTCATTTAGGTATCCCTCCACCTCGTCCCGGCATGATGCGCCCACCTTTGGTGCCTCCACTTGGACCTGCCCCACCTGGGCTTTTCCCACCAGCTCCATTGCCGAACCCGGGGGTTTTAAGTGCTCCACCCAACTTGATTCAGCGACCCAAGGCGGATGATACAAGTGCAGCCACCATTGAGAAGAAAGCCACAGCAACCATCAGTGCCAAGCCACAGATCACTAATCCCAAGGCAGAGATTACTCGATTTGTACCCACTGCGTTGAGGGTACGTCGGGAAAATAAAGGGGCAACTGCTGCTCCCCAAAGAAAGTCAGAGGATGATTCTGCTGTACCTCTCGCCAAAGCAGCTCCCAAGTCTGGTCCATCTGTTCCCGTCTCAGTGCAGACTAAGGATGATGTTTATGAAGCTTTCATGAAAGAGATGGAAGGGCTCCTGTGACAGCTTTTAATGCCAGAGCAGGTTTCTGTTCGTGTCAGTGGTTCGTGTGGAAAAAGGCTCTTAATAAACTTAGTGAAAGAGCAATTTTCACTGTCAGGGTATTTTTAAATTTCAGTTCAAAGAATATCCTAAAGTTTAGCCTTGTTCAGAATTTATTACATATAAGAGAGGATTATTTCATTCAGAATAGATTGGTTATTGAAGCAGTGCTGCTAATACCCATTCCCTTCCAT
Organism: Spilogale gracilis; assembly: GCA_004023965.1. Taxonomy (NCBI): domain Eukaryota; kingdom Metazoa; phylum Chordata; class Mammalia; order Carnivora; family Mephitidae; genus Spilogale; species Spilogale gracilis. The sequence continues at coordinate 47,854 of PITA01005486.1, read as the reverse complement.
ACCACCGTTTTCATCCCATTTGTTCCCCTTCTCTAATTCTTTTGAAACTTGTGATCGGGGGGATCTTTGTTACTTATTGGTTTTGGTTCTCTTCTTGTGTGCAGTGGGCACTGGAGTAGAGATTTCTGGGAAAAAAAAAGTTTCTTTTACCCCATCTTGCCTTTTGTGTTTGAGTTATTTTAATATTTCTTGTAAATATTTTGTAATATTTTAGTGAAATGGATCGCAGTGTCATTTCCTAATACAAAGCAAGATATGTGGGAAGAAAATGTACAATTCTTTGATTAAAATTATTTCCCACTGACCTAAACTTTAAGTGTTTCGTGAAATAAATAAATGTTCTACACCAAGATATTCTCTGTGTTACTGATAATGTATAAATACGGAATCTTATGGGCAGAAAAGAAGCAAGTATTTAAAAATTGTGTTTTAAGGAACTACTACAATGAGAATCTTACTGAACATATGGTTAAAACTAAGTTTTAAATTTTAAGGGATAAAGAAAATTATTCTTTAAGATTATCATACTGACTTTGGAGAAATTGAGATTTATTAATTGCACAGAACATGAGTCTTTTCCTTAAAGATTGTTTACTTTTCCAGAGCTTTGCAAACTGACACTAATTCATGGGGAAAGCTTTTAAAACCATGTCTAAATTACTAGACAATCAGAAAAGGTTATTTTTACTTTATTTTTATTAAAAGCTAAAAAATGAAGAATGCTTAATACTGTTAATTTGCATTGATACCATTTTCTTGCTTTAATAACTAACTAAGCTAGCAAGTAAATCTGGGAAATGATTTTCAGATATTTACCCCATTTTACAGATTAGTGTATTGAAGCTAATGGTTTGTGTGGATTATCCAGTGGCCCAAAGTGAATATTTTATGAACAGAGATGTACACACATACATAACGAGACAATGTGTACATTGGGTTTAGACTAGACATACCTAATCTTTCCATTGTATCTTAAATACCTACCGTGTGAATCCCATGTCATCAAAAATTGAGGGTATCCTAAAAAGATCGTACATAACACAATAAGGTCTTTTTCTTTTTAAAGATTTTATTTATTTATTTGACAGAGAGAAACATAGCCAGAGAGGGAACACAAGCAGGGGGAGTGAGAGGGAGAAACAGGCTTCCTGCTGAGCAGGGAAGCCCGATCCCAGCATCCAGGGACTCCGGAACCGTGACCCAAGCTGAAGGCAGATGCTTAACGACTGAGCCACCCAGGCACCCAGCTTTTATTTTTTTGCAGGTGATTTCCTTACTGGATATTTCTACTCTGAGATCCTTTGTGTATAAGACTTTGCTTAGAAGTTACTCTTTGAGATTGAAGTAAGTCCTGTCAAAGCAGTCTAGTCATTTTAGAATTTTTTCTTTTTTTCTGTTTTGTTTTTAGTGTGATTATAGACCAGTAAGTGAATTGGATTTTTTACCATTTAGATGCAGGAATGGAGCACAATTACACCATCATCAAGTCAATATTATAATTAAAATGTAAATAATTATTCATTGGTATTTGGTATGCAATATTTTTAATGTTCTTGTTTGAAATCTATATTTTTGTCTGAGATTTTTTCACATTAAGGAAGCTATTCACAGTTTATCATAAATTCAATTCTTAGTATTGCTTGTTTTCTGAAAAGTCAGTTGGAAAATCTGATACATTCATATCAGCAATTCAAAATTTGGGTAGATTCTGAGTAGGCATTTGTTGTCATGATCATAATTTACATTATTTCAAAAAAAATGGATCACTGCTAAGCTTGATGCAAATCATTAATCAAATAATGTGGATCAATACACTGCTTCTCAAGGTATCACTTTATTATATATTAATTGCCCTTCAAAGTTGTTTTGGAATCCCCACTCTTTTTCCTGGGCTAAATTCTAAGGTATAAAATGTGAATTAAGGATCATCACAACAATACTCTGCCATGGTGTGGAATCAGCATAAAGCCCTAGATGACTGGAATCCAAAGTTCTGTTTAGATTCAATTCTCATTTGCATATTCTAGTTTGTGCTCTTCATAAACTGTAGTATTTATACATAATTGGGAGACATTTTTTATTTCTTAAACTTTTTATTTCCAATAATTCAGGCCACAAGGTGCCACAATCACGACCCCATACAGAACTGCACACTCATGTCATCTATTACAACTGCAGCAGCTCTAATACACAAAAATGGCCAGAATCAGTTTGGAGGACAGGCCTTACAGCACTTCCGGAACTCAAAGCTGTCACCTAGCAGAGCCATAGATAATGTCTGCACACCCAGTCCTGGCTACAGGAAGGTATAAACGAGCTGTGGGGAAATTTTTCTGTTCTTTACATTCCTGGAATTAAGGGCTTTTAGCAAAGGTCAGAGCTAGGACTTCTGTGAGACCAAAATGACTCTCCCTACCACAGATCTCTTATTTCTAGGAATGCCTTTTAGTTTGACTGTCAAGGAAAGTAGGTAGGACAGAGGGCAGGTGGCTAAGGACTGGGTGAGCAGAGGGTTTTGCTTGAGCAGCATGCTCAAGTTGGCTGAGGGTTAATAGCCCGAAGAGAGGGACAGTTTGGAGAATGAAAAGAGGATTCATGGAATGAGCTACCTGAGGGCTTGGGGAGCTGCATGAGTCAGAAACTATTCTGCAGATTGTCCCTGAGCACCTACGGTGAGCTAGGTGCTGGGAAAACAGTGGCAAGCATAATTGCATGATGTCCCTACCCTCGGGGTCCTTACAGAAATCTTAAGACATAAGCATCAATGTCTATATCACGTCTGTCTCGTACCTTGAATACAGTATTTACCAATGCTAATTTTTAAAAAGTATTTCATTTAACCCGTGCTAATGAACAATTTGGAAAAACAATAATCTGATGGCTATTATATGCCATCTGCCAGTGAAGACATGACTCATCAGACCTTTATAATCTTTTTATGTTTTAAAAGCCTTTAAAAGTTTTTTAAAAATGGAAATGTTTTCTGTGAAGTTTTAAAAATACTAAATACCAATTCATGACCTTAATGGTGCTGCAACCAAAGAGAGAAAACTACAAAATAATAAGTTTGCAAAAAAAAAAAAAAGACTATGGCTTCCCCAGTACATTGTTTTTCCTTGACCTGTTGTCCTTTTCAAACATTATTTCCCCACATTAGGCATCTGAAGCCTAAAAATAAGCTGTCTACTATTGCAACTTACCATAATGAATATTTAGTAAGAATTATATTGCATTTACAGGAGATAAATGAGAACTAGGAGAATTAACAATTTAAGAATGCTGTGAGATGCAAAAAAAAAAAAAGTGTTTTAAGGATTTGTATAGCAGAGGAAAACGAGAAGCCAATAGTGTTTATATCCACAGACTCTAAAGAAAAGTTAGAGTTCAAGGAAAAACAGACTTAACTCCATCATTACCATTGCACTCAGCAAACCTGACTCCAGTAAAATGGGAAATGAGGTAAAGAAAGAAGGTAATAGCCAAAGTTCAGGCAGGGAGAAGGGGCAAACATGAATATAAATAGCTCTGAAGTCTTGTCTGATTTATAAAATATACTACCCACAAACGCAAAGACCATGCTATTATGAAAGTTGGATTTTTTTTCTGGGACTTGATAAAGGGTGCTATATTTAGAAATTTACTGCAAAACAAAAACAAAAAACTCCCTACTTACAAATAATATTTGTCAGCTTTCTACAGAGAATCAAAATGCAGGTAAAGGACAAATCCAGCATCTCCAACGACCATTCCTATTGCTCAGTAACCCATATCACAGGAGGAGCAATTTTAAAATTCATATTTGTACTCTGAGAGTTTAATCATAAAATATATGTTCGTGAAAAAAACTTAAGGTGAACATAAAAAAGTAATGAATAGCATGAAAATACCACATTTCTGAAGAAAAATTAGTAGAACAATTCAGTCATTTAAATAGATGCTTTGTGTTTATTCAGTTTATTTTGTATTTTATTTGTTTCTACTATTAGACTAGAACAAGGATCAGCAAGCTTTCTGTAAAGGCCAGATGGTAAGTATTTGGGGCTTTGTGAGCCCTACAGTCTCTGTCACAACTCAATGCCACCTTTTGTAGTATGAACCCTGCACTGCAGGCAGGTGACCTGTCACACTCCTGACCTCAAGGAAAGGACCACAGGAGATCAGCTCTGGGAGGTGGGTGTGTGAGGGCATCTAGGCACTGCCGAAGGCCAACGCCCTGGAGTGTGGTTTCCCTGGTGGGAGGCTGCGGGAAGGTAGCCCCCAGAGTGAGTCAGGGCTGCTGGGTCACAGAGAGACCAAGCATTCTGGACACACGGCTGGGGTAGACTGGCACGTGAGGACCTCACACTTCACCGCTTACCCACCATGGCCACCTGCAGCCCGAGCCAGCAAGAGCTGTCCCTTCCTCCTGCAAAGTCATTCCAGGGCCTTCTACTGAGAGATTAGCATGCTCACCAAAATGGAAAGATGATTAAAGGAATTCTGCCTCTTTCCTCAGAGCAAGCACTAAAGTTTGAATGTGGGGCTCAGAGGCAAGAAATTCATAACTGGCCCATGTGAGTGCAAAGAGAATCCACTCTCCTTGTCGCAACCTACTTAGAAAATTATTAGCACCAATTCCTTTGACAAAAACAAAAGGCATATTTCTCAAGTTCCTTTTGCCAGGTAACCAGGAACAGTCATTGTTAGCTTATGTGTACCAGGTAACCATAAAAGGCTTTGGGGGCGGTTATTTTTGTTCTTAAAACATCGCAAGAGAGCCTGGGTTGACTGGCAATCTATGTCAGGAGTACATCAACTAGAACAAAGCTAAGAACTAGGAGGTAAGCAAAAGCTGCTCTGAGAACTCTGACAGACAGTGGTTCTCACTAAAATTTCCCAATGATTCTTCTACAATTTTCAGCCTTCTCTGCAGTCAGATTGAATATGGGGCTAATTCTACTCAAGGTACTGAAGCAAAGAGTGGGCGACAGTTCCCTGTGCTTCTGTGCCTGCTGTTGGGACACGGTAGCTTGGGATGGCTGGTGAGTGGTATATACATGTATGAAAAAATGGCAGAACAGGCTGGAATCTCTAAGTTTTATAGACATCATTTAAGGCCTACTCTTGTGAAAGGTTCAGGAACAGGGGATCTCATTCAGTCTGTTTCCTCCTGCTAGCACTCTTGTAAGTCAAGGGATTTGTGTGTGTGTGTCGGGGAGTAACCTCTGTCATACCAGGCAAGGCCCAGTTACTTTCATCCACTATGGCAGTGGGTGCCTGCTCACTTCGTGTTTGGAGGACTAAGAGGTCTGGCCCTTCAGGGACCCTCTTTACATGTATCTACTTTGTTCTATGGTCCCAGGAGAGTGAATTGTAGAGATTGCATCAGGGGGCCTTTTCTGTTTTTTGGGCTCTCACTTGGGCTGGCCAATGAGAAGCAGGATATTGAAGGAAGGGAGGAAAATGAGGTCATGGGAAGCTGCATGGCTGTCTTAGATTAGACTCCCTTGATTCTTCAGGTCAAGCAGGCCCCCTCCACACAACCTTCTCCTGCCTGGTCTGGTGAGCACTCCCTCCTTTCAGTCCATCAAGCCTAGGGGTGGTTGTGGAGCCCAGCTGTCACTAATCCCCTTCCATGTGGTTTCCCTGCGCACTACGAACATCACTGTAAATAAGCCCATTAGTACACATTTCTCAAATCACCCTATTTGGGCATGCCATCTGTTTCCTGGCAGGATCCTGGCTAATTGAGCTCCTGATTTATTGAATACGTGCAAGACTTAAGGAATAAATAAATACTATATGAAAGAGAGAGAAGTCCCTGAACACAGAAAACAAATGAGGCAACATCATAAAAGTCTCAGAGCAGTGTTGGCACAAGATAAATAGAATGCGCTTCCAGAATAACACTTGCATTTCAGAATGAGACCAGGGCTGTGATGCAGGAGACACGCTGGCTGCAGGGTCAAAGACCAGAGCTGGGAGACTCATGAGGAGACCACTCAGACTAGCACAGGAGAGTGGAGGAGAGGAGCTGAAGATCTAATTCAGAGACAGAAAGCACAACCCTGGAAAATCCGTATGATAACAGGCGATGAGGCAGCAAGAGAAATCAGAACATAGTCCCTTGCCGACAGCTGTGGTTGCATGGCGGTGACATTATTCAGGGGACTTATAATGGGTGTGGTGCTGGGTTACTAGGAAACATGTGATAACAGCAGCTAACCCCTGGAGAGTTTACTGTGTGCCTGGCATTCTTGGAATGCCTCTGCCTCAGGTGCATTCACTTATTCAGTCACAGGTGAGGCAGCTACTGCCATTTCCTTCACTTGACAGATGTGTCAATTAAGGCACAGAAGGATTAAGTAACTTGCCCAGAGTACACAATGACTGGAGCAAAAATTCAGACATAGGGAGGGGGAAACAGAACGAAGGAAACGGGGCTAGTTGCCAACAAGGCTCAGGTTGAAGTCCCTGGGAGAAAAATCACACAGAAACCAGAAATAGGCAGAGGGAATATGAAGATCGTCAGGCAGGCAGGGGATACAGATCTTCAACACTGACCCAGAGACAAGGCACCACAAAAGGGAAAGAGAAAAGCCTCATGGAAAATGTAGGGTAATGATCATAACAATAGCAGTAATTTACTGAGTCCTTACCATACACTCTTCAACAACTGCTTTATGATATGCATAGATCTGATTATCTTATTTTTATGCATGAGAAAACGGAGGCTAGATTTTTATTGAGCTGAATTTTTTTTCCTGACATGAGTTGAAATCAGAATAACTTACTGATCTGTATTTGGGCTAGGCAATGGGGAGCAGGACATTGAAAGATAGGAGGAAAGTGAGGTCATGTTGTTTACTTAATATATACATTTGAATACATAAAAATTATAAAAAACCATATATAAATATAATATAAATTTACATTTTAAACATCAATTATGGGGCGCTGGGGTGGCTCAATGGGTTAAAGCCTCTGCCTTCGGCTCAGGTCATGATCTCAGGGTCCGGGGATCGAGGCCCGCATCAGGTTCTCTGCTCAGTGGGGAGCCTGCTTCCTCCTCTCTGCCTGCCTCTCTGCCTACTTGCGATCTCTCTCTCTGTCAAATAAATAAATAAATAAATCTTTTAAAAAAATCACTTATGATCAGCAATACATGGATTATCATGTTAAAGAAACCAGAAGAATCTTCCCCATACAAAGACGCACACACAAAAGATAAATGCAAGATAAAAAGTCCCTTGATGAACATTAATACAAGGGGATGTTGTTAGAGGACTTGGATTTTTGAATTTTGTGAATGAAATACCTACAGATAGTAGCTCCCTCTTTCGCACGGTGCTTGGACACTGCCAACATTTGTCTTAAGACATCCTTGTCTACTTCCATGGCTCAGCAAGTCCTCTTCTGGGTGTCCCAATTTTCCCTTCGCTATTTAGAAAGGGAGAGCAGCCCATGACAGCTTGTGACTGGCCTGCACTATCAAGCCAGGCCTTGGAGCCGCGAGGAGCCGACAGCTACACCATGCTGTCCTGTGGAACATAAACAATGTCACAGCACATTAACACCGGACAAGCCCATTCTGTGACCCTGAAAAATCAACACAAAACCAAGACTACTTTGTAGTCATGTTCTGAATCCACAAGTGTTATCCAAGCCAGAAAAACGCCCAAACAGCCCGGTGTGCGTTAGCCAGTCACCAGTCACAGCCACAGGCTCACCTCGTTCTTTACACCTTATTAAATGCATTAAGCTACCAAATCCTAGATTTACCCCTACCCACAGCAGCACACAACCCTAGGCAATGCCCCCAAATCAGTGAACATAAACCAAAAACCTGTAATAAATCCTTTCTCACATCCTCTTAGTCAGACACCCCACATTTCCCCACAGTGTGTGTCTTCCGTGCTGCAAAGAGCAAAACCCCAACTTGTTCAACTACAGGTGTGTTCCTCGTGGTGTTTGCTGGAGGGCACAGACCAAAATACAGATTCCACTAAAGCCCCCATTGCTTGGACCATGACACTCAACTCCATAAGATTGCATCCATCTGAGACCCCTTGTGATTCTCTCTGGATAATGTGCCACCTGCTCAGGACTGGGAGGTGAGTTCATGCTGAACTAAGTTCCTATACTTTGTGTTCAGTGTTAATTTTGTTACCCCTGGAAGACGACATCTTGAAAATTTTTTTTTGATTGTCTGATCACATTAGTGTTCTTTGATTAAAAATTGTTTTTAGTCTTCTATTCTCTACTTTTGCTGCTTGTTAGCTTGCCTGATATTTCGTGTGGTCCTAAGAGGCAAGGTCTGTAGGGAGAGAGTGGACAGATGTGTGACAAGTCTGTTTTCAAACTAAACCCCCTCCCCCGCCCCAAGCTAACTCGGGGCTCTCTAGACCAGCGACCCTAGGGCAAACTTGGCTTTGGATCACCATTTCTAAATCAGAGCAAGAGTCTGACTCCCTCTTGTCTTTGTGTCCTTGAGACCTGGTCCATCTTGTTATGTCTGTCTGGACCTATGATCAGGTATGACTGGCCCCTGGCCAAGTTGTGGGGATCAGAAATTACCCATTTTTATAAAACAGATTATTTTTCCTACCCATCATAATCTAAAACTGTACCTCTTGCAGGCCAACTACTTGCTTCCTTCATGTCTTCACATTTGTTCACATTTTTACAGGAATCTGTACATCTGCCTCCCTAATAAACACAATCTCACCAGGGATATTTTAGAGTTGCAGTTGCTACATGGGCTTTTGACAGGAACAACGTGGTTCATTGAGTAGTACTTTAAAACAGAAAGCAAATAAACTTTCATGAGCAGACTGGTTGGTCTGATTATCTTTTTAAAAATAGATAACTTGGGCACCTGGATGGCTCAGTGGGTTAAAGCCTTTGCCTTCGGCTCAGGTCATGATCCCAGGGTCCTGGGATCGAGGCCTGCATCGGGCTCTCTCCTAGGCAGGGAGCCTGCTTCCTCCTCTCTCTCTCTCTCTCTCTGCCTGCCTCTCTGCTTACTTGTGATCTCTCTCTCTGTGGAATAAATAAATAAAATATTAAAAAAAAATAGATAACTTGAGGGGCACCTAGGTGGCTCAGTTGTTAGGCATCTGCCTTTGGCTCTGGTCATGATCCGAGGGTCCTGGAAACGAGCCCCGCATCGGGCTGCCTGTTCAGTGGGAAGTTTGCTTCTCCCTCTTCCACTCCCCTCTGTTGCTGTCTCTCTCTCTCTGTCAAATGAATAATAAAATCTTTTTAAAATTATCATGGACCCAAGTTACTATCCAAAAGTTCAGCCATTCTCTTTTCTATATGTGTATGTTAAAATCTGTTTTCAATACCTAAACCTTCTGTCTTCTCCTTATAGAGAAAACAAAATAAAGCTTTACAGTGGTTCTTTCATATTTGCTTGAAGCCAGCTGGCTTCCTTTCTTTATCCTTTTTTCTGTTTTTGTTATTTTCTGTTCCTCTTAACTCCATTTCCTTCCCTTGGGAAACTAACCAATAGCTAATTAAAAAAATTAATTTGTTCGGGTCAAATTTCTCTTGTTTTAAACATTTGAAAATACCTTCATTGTGCTAACTCAAAAAGATTTATGCACCCTTATGTTCATTGCAGCATTATTTCTAGTAGCTGAGATGTGAAAAAAATTAAAGTGTCCATCAATGGATGAGTGAATAAATGTAGTACACACACACACACACACACACACACACACACACACACACATAAATACTATTCAGTCATAAGAAAGAATGAAATATTGCCATTTTTCCAACATGGATGCACCTAGAAGGTATTACACTAAGTAAAATATGCCAGACAGAGAAAGACAAATACCGTATGCTCTCATGTATGTGTGGAATTTAAAAAAAAGAAAACACCAAGTTCATAGATAAAGACCACAGACTGGTGGTTGCCAGAGCTGGGGGTACATTGAGAGGATTGGGCAAAATGGATAAAGAGAGTCAAATGTACAAACTTTCTGTTTTAAAATAATTAAGTCATGGGGATATAAAGTACAACATAGTGACTATAGTTAATAATACTGCAGTGCATATTTGAAAGTTGCTAAGAGAGTAAATCTGAAAAGTTCTCTCATCACAGCTATGAATGGCAACAGATATTAACTAGACTTATCACGGTGATCAGGTTGAAATAGACACAAATATCGAATCATTATGTTATACACCTGAAAATGTTATATGTCAATTATACCTCAATAAAATTCACTATAACTTTTTACAAATGATACTTATAAGCAATATACCTTTCCTTGAGAAAGTAACAAATTAATTAAATAACTACATTGGTTTTATGAATTAATAATTTACCACTGTTTAACTTCTTTAAAATTAAAACTTCAATTAAAATTAAAAATGTAAAAAAAACTATTCAACTAAGTGGAATGATAATAAAAGACATATTTTATAGGTTCTTTACCAACATTGTTCTCAGCTTTAAAAAAAAATGCTCGTCACCATATATACTTTGAGTGTCTGCACGTGCAAAGTGAAAACGTGAAGGGTAAAAATGCATATCCATTCCAACACCATTAGTAAGCGGAGCCAGCCTGTCAGCATTTCCTGGATAGATAGGAGAATATAGTAACTTTTAAAAAGAACATTTTCTAATTATATAGCAATACAAGCAAATTAGGGGGTGTCCAGGAGTGCAGGGATCCAAACTGTGAGAAATCTCCATCCTTTTACAGACTCTCCGTGGGCCACATCCCCCCTCCATGACCTCAGTGGCTCCCCTTCCTTTGCCAGTCCATTAAATCTCATGGACCCCCCACAGTCTCTGTTCTGCTGGGCTGTTTTCTATACCTCTGCTTACGTATCTCTGCATAAATCCTGTGTATGCATATTCCCTCTGCATGTCTATTTTTCATTATGACTCCCAAATAACCTTATCCCCTAGATTCTCTCCCACCCGACTGCAGCCACTGTCCTTTTACTCCTGTGCCCTGGTCCGTGCTGCCTCTCTGCCCAGACCACTCTAGCATGTTCGGCTAACTCGCACACCTACACCTATTTCAGATCCCATTCCCCACCAGGCTGAGTGATACAGGTGCCCCCAATCCCTGTTACTCTAACACCCTGGGCATCTCCCTTTCTTTACATGTAGCTTGCTCTACTTTAATCACCTTTCTGTTATAACCATTTTTCTGAACAGTTGGTCATCAATCATTGGTTTCACACAAAATATATACTCAATAAGTTGTTGAACCAAAAGTTTCCATTTTTAATTGCATGGGTGTGCGTAAGCCATTAATTCCAAAGTAGGTCTTCTTTAGGGAGGGGAGAAACACAAATTACGGTTTTAACCTGAATGGTTAACAAGCTTACACCATTTATTACTCTCTTTCCTGTTATAAATTAGTTGTGGATGTCTTATAATTAGCAAAAGAGCCATTAAACTTGTTTTTATGATTTGCTACCAGAGAAGTCACAGGATTGCTAAAATGCCATGTTTTTCTATTTGAATAGGTCTCAGAATTGTTGCAACCCACTCTAGAACCAGTTGCACATAAAAATAAGAATAGTTACTATTCGCCGAGCATGTTTTTACATAGGAAACTCTAGTGTCTTCATTCACACTAACTCAAGGAATCTTCTGCAAAGTCCACTGATGTAAACTCTATTATGCCTACTTAATAAATAAAACTGAGGTTTGAGGACCTTCAGTAATATTTCCAAAATCATCTAACTAGTAAGGAACAGAGTGGCTTTGAACTTGAGTGTTGTTCCAAAGAGCTGGAGTCCTTAGACACCACGGTGTATGACATTCCAAGGGCATTTGTGAAGTGTTTGCATATAGTAGACCGAGGATTACCAGTTATGGGGCCAGACTAAACCTTTTGGTTCCAGGCAGACAAAACTGAACAGACCAGTTCTGAGACACAAAGACCAGACTGGCCCCACAGGAAAAACAGAACACAAATCCTGCCCAATTCACAGCCTGCCACACAAATGGCTTAACTTGGTAGGAAAGAATATGTGTGCCTATAAATACAACTATGGATTATGAATGTATTAAAAAAAATCAGAGGGGCACCTGGGTGGCTCGGTCATTGAGCGTCTGCCTTTGGCTCAGGCTCTGAGTCCTGGTATTAGGCCCCGGGTTGGGCTTCGTGCTCTTCGGGAGGCCTACTTCTCCCTCTCACTTCCCCTGCTTGTGTTCTCTTTCTAGCTGTGTTTCTGTCAAATAAATAAATAAAATATTTTTTTAAAAAAATCAGAATTCAGGTCCCTCCAGTTCTGTCCTAAGTCGTCTTCTATGTGGTCCTGTGCTTGAAGAAAGATTGTCCTTTTAAATTAAATATGTTGGCAAAAACTATTTGTTCATCAAGGATCACAGGCTGAATTGTTTTTGCAGATAGTATGCATTTTTAACTGCCAATAAATTATCCAGGTTTCAAAAATCCTCAAAAAGAGAAATTGTGAGAGATTGATGGAAACTTGTGGCAGAAGGATTTGAGAAGAAACAGGATCCCTGAGCCAGTGGAGGTGGTGTAGGGAAGGAGGCAGTCATTGTACTTTCTATCATGTCTGTCTTGCTCTTCAGGTGACAGGGCTAGACATACTCCTCTGAATCTTCAGAGAGAAAGGAAAAATTGCTTTTTTCTTATAAATGTCCTAGCAATCCTTGTTCTTATTTTGTCATGCTTTTAGTAATAATCTTTCAGGTGCCTCAAATCTTTAAGGAAATTAAGACTTAAATGTCAAAACCAGCATTGGATATCTAACATTATATATATGGCCCACCATGTCCCCAAAGTGGTAATACTGAGATTTTAATGATTGAGCATTAAAAACAAAACAAAATACTATTAATTACAGTTACCTATACCTTAATCTATAAGGATAAACCCATACCTTACAGGAAATGGAGCTTCTTTTAATTTATTCAGCACCTAATATATGCCTTACATGTATATAAATGAACAATCTCAGTCCTCAAAATTGGCATTAGGACTGTTTTACATATGAAGAAGCCTCCCGTAAATAGCTGTGGACATCTTGGCATCTGCTGCCTGTGGCAGCCTTCAGGTCTACTCTCCTCAGGAATCTGGGGGCAATAATCTACCCCCTAACAGAAGTATGTGTAGCCTGGTCTTTGTACACATCAAAAAGATGGCCACATGGGAGAACTAATCCCAATAGTCATTGCACAAGCAGCAGAGAGACTCAAGTATTAATGGAAGCTGAATACTCTCTCCAGTATTAACTTAAATGTTCATTGTTCTGCATCAGGTACCAAGAAAAAGAAGTGGGCTCCAAGAGAGTAGAAATGGCACATTGAAAAGCTCAATAAATGCTGGGGAAGAAATAAAGTCTGCGTGGGAAAACGGCCACCCACTACTAAGGATGAAGAAATACCATAATGTTTTTTCAGGAAGACTCCAACTCTGACTCATAGGAAAGATGACTCCAAAGATGTGAAATCTGAACTGGGATCTGTGCTGCGGGCCCTGTGGGCCAGGATGAAGCTTGTGGAAAAGGGTGAAATGGAAGGGTCAATTAAGGACAGAACAGGATAGCTGTTTAACTTTTAAATGTAGATTCCCAATGCAAAATGTGTTACTTCCAGCATTTAAGTCATTAATCCTTACATTTTCTCACATTTCGTGTTTATTAAAGCACTGCTATACAATCAAGCAATGCGACCCCTACAGGACTGTTGGAAGGAGGTCATTACTCCAGGCTAGTGGGGGAAGGAACATAAGATATGACTTCAAGCAGGTTATTTGTTGTTAGGAAGTAAAATCAAACTGATTACATTTACAAAGGAGTACAATATGATGGAGACAAGACCATCATGAGAAAATCATCTTAAAAGCTCCTAACCATGTAACTTATGACTAAAGACACTGCACTGTTTCGAACATGAGTGTCAGGGAACAAATTTACTCATGACTCATGCTTCTGTATTACACATATTACCGGATGTTCCTTTCATTTTAAAGAAACGTGAACATAAATGTGTATACAAAAATATCTGATATCCAAAACATGAAAACACATCTGTCTATTAGTCTAAGAGAAATCTGTTGGCCCTGTGTCATCGGAACCACTCTTCCATGAGGGAAAGTTACTCCACCTTCGAAAAGTACCGCCAGAGAGCGAACTTCCTGCGACACCAGCTGGCCCCCACCACGTCTTCAGAACTGGGTCCTCCTGAACAGCCCAGACAATACAGGAGAGTGAAAGCCCTGGGAATGACAGGTAAAAATAATTCCCCTGACGCCCCCGCACCCTATTCTGTTTCTATTCTGCATTAAGGCGAGTAGGGAGAGATCCCAATCCTGCCCACTTCCAGCCAGTGGGTCCCTCGTGGTCTCCCTCAACCGCCCACAAAACACCTCGAGGGTGCGGACCAAAGTAGTCCACAAAGCAACCCCCAGTACCTGCTCCAGAGGTCTCCTGGCTGCCCCCCGGGTCGCCCGGAAGGTCCCCAAGACTACATAGCTCTCTCGACCACACGATTTTTACCAACTTTATTGGCCCCAGCCTCGGCGGGCCCCTCGCCACCCACCTCCCCGTTAGATCGCGGCAGACTTCCATGACATCAAGTCTACTGAAAAATACTGCGGGGTGGCTATGGAAAGAGCCTTTGCTGGGGAAGCCAGCTCCCCTCCCTGTGGTGGCGTCAGGGTCACTTGCTCTTCGCCTTCTGACTCTCCGTCTTCTTGGGCAACAGCACGGCCTGGATGTTGGGCAGGACGCCGCCCTGAGCAATGGTGACTTTCCCCAGCAGCTTGTTCAGCTCCTCGTCGTTGCGGATGGCGAGTTGCAGGTGGCGAGGGATTATCCTGGTCTTCTTGTTGTCACGAGCGGCATTGCCAGCCAACTCCAGGATCTCTGCGGTCAGGTACTCCAACACCGCCGCCAGGTACACCGGCGCCCCAGCGCCTACCCGCTCCGCGTAGTTGCCTTTGCGCAGCAGTCTGTGGACTCGGCCCACCGGGAACTGCAGGCCCGCGCGGGAGGACCGAGACTTGGCCTTGGCCCGCACTTTGCCGCCCTGCTTTCCCCGACCAGACATGTTTACCTCTCGCCTAAAACTCCCGGGAGACGAAAAACACAACTACCCGGCCAGAGTGAGAGACTAGTTATGTACCAACACCGGAACTCCCTCTATCAGTTTGCTGACACTAGGTAGCGCCTTCCCATTGGGCGCAGCAACATCTTCAGCTCTGTCGACCAATGACAGGCAGACTCTGCTCCCAGCCGGCGCTCCCAGGAGAGGGCCCGCCTTCTCCAGCTCTGTCCAGTAAAAATAACAAACTCCTAACCCTCATTTACATAGACCCTATATGAATACCCAGGACCCGCCCGCACCGCCTTTGGGACCTCCGTCGAATCTATCCGCTCCTGAGACTTCAGTGTCCCAGTTCGCTCCTAGGAAAAGAACGTCTTAAGAATTAAGGACCCACGGTTAGAAACTGAAAAATCCGGAAGATCTACCCGGTACAAGTACAAAGCATTCAAGCAAGAAATGCCTCAAGCGATTGAGGTCGCAAGACGAGCCCTACGGTGTGCCGTGCCCCATGGTGCTATGTCCCCTAGGTGGATTTTCTCACATTATAGAGCATCCTAGCCAGCTTATCTGACTCCAGACACCGCGTTCGTGGGCACCTGTACCTCTCTGTCTGCTGTTTCTTTAAACAAGGGCCGTGTCTCCTGCAAACCCAGCAGTGTGGGGAGGGGCTCCAGAAGATGCTTCCGCCTGAACTGGCCTCTTAACTAGACCAGATGACACTGGACTCTCCACGCAGTTCTGCCGCTCACGGGTTGCCAATCTTCGCTTCTGGGGCCTGTGAAACCAGAGTGCTACACTAGACGTGAATGCTATCTTCACAGACTGCAGAACAAGGTCGCTTAGCCAAAACGTAAACATCTCTGGTCTTTTGAGATTATGAGCCTGAAAAGAGTCTCTGGATTCCAGAGAGAGGCTGCAGGATCAGTCCTTGAGGCACAAAGTCTTGGCCTTAGCTTCCTCCTTATTGATTCCCATGCTGCTGCTGATGTTATCCACTGAGATTCTGAACTGGGAGGTAAATAAGGTCGCATAAGACATTGTGGCGACACTTAGCTGTCCCTTTTTCCAGCCCTCTACTGCCCATGCAACGCTCAGAGGTCATGGAAAGAATAAAGGAAGATTGGTAGCAACCGTTCTTATCCAAATTGTAGAGCCATAGCATTTAGAACAAAATAAGTTTCTTTTTTAATTAGAAATTATTTTTTACTAATTCATTGATGTAATTTCACTTACCTCAACATTCCCCACAATTATACAATTAAACTATGTGTTGTAAACACATTAAAATAAGCTATATTTTATGTGGATAATAGTATCCATTTAAAAGTAAAATTTACCCTCCCACCATCCTAATAAAGATTTGATTTGCGTGAAGTCACATTTTCAGCGATTTCTGTACACGTTCTTATTGCCTAGAACACTGATTAACCTATATACAGTAGGAACTCAATAAATGTCTTTGGAGTTCAGAAGCAGCATATTGTCATGATTAAGCCAGACTGCCATGGTCCAAATCCCAGCTTTACAACTTACCAGCTGACTTTGGATAAGCTCTGTGCCTACCCCAAAGTGTTATTGTGAAGATTAAACACATTAGTAAGCATCCAATAACTGCTAGATGAATTAGATAAATGGACATATATGTCTCTGATGCAGTTATTAACTTGTTCCTGATATGAATTGTATAAATTTTGCTTAAATTTTTGCCTATATCAAGGGCAATTTTTAACAATTATTGCTATTATTTTGGGCCCCTTTCCCTTTTATTCTTATAACCAAGAAGGATTTCTAACTTGAAAATTTTGTTTTAACCTTGATTTTTTTTTTTAGGCTTAATATATATAATCAACCAGTTTACCATTATAAGAATCTTGATCTCTTCCAGATCTGATAGACTTCTCTACTTCTCTGTGAATCAAAGATAAAAATCATGTAGAGCAATATTCAGGACTTTTTGCAGCCATACAAACAGTATTCTAAGGGCTCTGGCATTCTTATTTTCTTTCTCTCTCTCTCTCTCTTTTCTTTTTTTTAGAGTTACATCTTTTAGAGAGAGATAGCACACGCGGGTGCATGAGTGGAGGAGCAGGGGGGTGGAGAGGGACAAGCAGATTGGGTGTGGAGGGCACACTGGGTCTCAACCTCAGGACCCTGAGATCATGACCTAGCTCAAAAGTGGGAGGCTTAATTGACTGAGGGACCCGGGCGCCCCTCTGAGGGCTCTTTTAATTTATCGTTAACAATTAAAAGTAACTTCTGTGTTATACAGATAGGTAAGGATGGGGAAATTATAAGCATTTCTCTAAATACTGCTAACTTTTATTGCAATAAACCTTTTTGAGAAGAGAGTCCTGCATCCTAGAGCGATGACAGTACTGAAAGTTTCATTTTTGTTCAGGGATTCTCAAGGAAGTACTGAGAACCTCCTGATGGGCTATTTGCAGTACAAATCACTTTTTAAAGCTACCGCCCTGGCATCTGTTATTTTAAGAACTTTGAATTTGTAAGTGGGAGATGTGAGAACCTCAGGTTTGAATGCAATTAGAAGAAATTTACAATGTTTCTACCAAAAAAAAAAAAAAAAAAAAACCACAGAAATCTTTATTTGGCTGAAAGGCAAAGATGCGCGGGGTTGGGGGGCGCGCAGAGGCCAGATAATCCGCAAATGGCGAACAAGCCTTTGAAAGGGAAAAGTCTGGGAAAGGGGAGGAAGGATTAAGGTCAGACTTTTAAAAATAATTTTAATTCTTACTTTGCGGGGGTCACAAGAGAAAGAAGAGCTATTAAAAAATGTCCTCTCCCCCCACTAGTGATTGAAGAAAAGGTGTAAAATTGCTTTGAAGTCTAACAAGATGTATCGCATTTCTGGTTACTATTTATTTTCCTATTAGTCTAGGAATGATATTGTTAAAGTAAGGATTCCTTTTGAAAAACAAATAATCAGAATTCGCGCGGGAGAGATGGGGGTGGAGGGGAGGTGAGAAGGAGGGAGGGAAGAGAGGAAACGAGAGCTGTTTTTATTTAAGCATTGAGAAAACGCAATATAAATCCCATTGACTCTTCCCTCGATTTTATGGCGAAAATAAAAAAGTTTTCCCAAGGATGCAAACAAAAAACCGTCTTGTTCGGCTTAAGACTCCTTCACTCACTATTGGAGGAAAGAGAAAAGTTTCCTGGGGCCTAGAGCTCCGCCCACTTTCTTGCAGTTTTCAAACAGGTCCGCTAGGAGGAAATATAAATCCTGGTCTACGCCATTATCGCCATCCGCTGCTTGCTCTCTGGTAGGACTTGCTGGTGTATAGGGAGGATGTCTGGTCGCGGGAAAGGCGGCAAAGGGCTGGGAAAGGGAGGCGCCAAGCGCCACCGGAAGGTCCTCCGAGACAATATCCAAGGTATTACAAAGCCCGCCATCCGCCGGCTCGCCCGCCGAGGTGGTGTTAAGCGCATTTCTGGGCTCATCTATGAGGAAACTCGCGGAGTGCTAAAAGTCTTTCTGGAGAATGTGATCCGCGATGCGGTGACTTACACGGAGCACGCCAAGCGCAAGACGGTCACCGCCATGGACGTGGTGTATGCGCTGAAACGCCAAGGCCGCACCTTGTACGGCTTCGGCGGCTGAGCAGTCTCTGCGACTTTGAATTTCTAAAGGCCCTTTTAAGGGCCCCCAGATCGTCAGGAAAAGAGCCTACACTTTCCTACTTGTGTGAATGTGGGACCTAGGTGAAAATAAGTGTCAGAAAAAACCTATCTTGTACCGCGGAGGTTTTTTCCCTGAGGGGTGGCTCCGGGCTGAAGGCGGCGGGCTTGGGAGCGGGAGGTGTGAACTTCAGGCTCGGAATGGGGACCCAGCGCCGCTTCCGTGGGTGTAGTCTGGAGTAAGGTGCCCGGTAGCGACCTCGCTCTAAGGTGCACATACAGCCTGGGCTCCTGTCTTGATTTAGGATAAGGTTTCCACAGCAGAAATACGTAAGAGCCAAGGGCTTCTAAGCGACTGGGCCTTGAGTCCCTGATCCTATATAGAGAAACTTCTATGCAAATTAGGGTTAGCTGGTGCTGCCTCTGATTGGATTGGAGGATCGCGCGTCAGAGGGGGTGGCTCCCTGCCGTAGCCACCCCCCAGAGAACGCGGGAGTAGGATGGCGCCAAAGTACCCCGTACTGTCCTAGTGGCGCTCTGCAGTGCTGCGGAGAGTGAGTATTTTATTTCTTTGCTGACGTTTGCGTAGGAGGTGACCAAGTTCGGACGCCGAATGGAGAGGCAGCAAAGCGCGGGCGAAACCGGAGGCGGGGCTAGGTCGCGGCTGCAGCTCTACTTAGGGATGCGCTGCACAATCCTTGTGAGGAGCTGGTGAGCCTCTCCGCCCGAGTACCTGGCGGCGGTGCTCTAACCCCTGACCACGGAGATGCAGGAAAGCCCGCAGTGCGGCCAGGGCCGTGGGGCAGCATCCTGCTGTTGCTCAGGAGATACTGTCGTGTGACCCGGTCGCAGCCGGCAGATAAGCTCTGGCTCTGGAGAAAAGGCCGTTTTCTGAGCTCCCCGTGGGGCTGGAGTAGGGAGATGAGTGGAGGGCCGCGTTCTAATAAGTTTGGCGCAAATGACGTGGGCAAGGAAGCTGTGTAGTCGCGGGTCCTCCTGCTCCGTGAGATTCAGCGCGGGGCCTGGCAACCCGGAGCAAGGGGCGGCCTAGTTTGAGAGCGCTGTGCCCAGGCAGCGGGACCTAGGGGGACCCGCCGCTGTGCGGGCCAGCAGGGGCCGCCCGTGGGGCGAGGAGGGAACCGAGCTCAGTTGGACACATCTCTAGTATCCCTAAGCGGAGGCTGGCATTATACCGTTTATTGGGGGTCAGGCACTTTAGAACATTTTGTGTTCTGTTACTGCGTTTGATTCTCCAGCAAATTTATGAAGTATTGTTACTACTATTTTACAGGTGAGGAAACTAAGGGGGGACGTGTGTGTAAGAACTGGAGGCAGGATTTGATCCCAACCCTGTCGGATCCTGCACCCTTTGACCTTAACCCTTATATGACACATATGCTTCTGCCAGAGGCCTCTAGGCCCTAGGTGCTGATATTTTACTTGTACTTCCCCCAAGTCCAATAAAGACTGAAATGTATTTGTGACTCTAGTATTAGTTAAATTTCTAAGGCACTGAGACAGTCCCAAAAGCTCTGCTTTCTTTAGTCCAAGTGAAAAAACAGTTACTTAAACAGCAAAATCTGGCACACTTTTGTACCTCCTTGTTTGCTGAATGTGAATGAGTGAATTTGAGTAGATGAATAGATGAATAATGTACTTATTAAATCTCTAATCTAATATGAATCACATTATTAAGGGGATGGCTGGGTGGGTCTGTGGGTTAAGTGTCTACCTTTGGCTCAGGTTATGATCTGGGGGTCCTGCGATTTAGCACCCCATCCAGCTCCCCACTCAGCAGGGAGTCTTCTCCCTTTCCCTCTGCCTCTCCTCCCCTCTTGCTTGTGCTCTCTCTCTCTCAAATAAATAAAATCTTTTAAAAAATTAAGGATGAAGTTAGAACCCCAATGGGGCATGGAAATAAGTATTTGTATGGCAGTTCAATATAAGTATTAACTTACTAGGAATTGGTTGTTTTATTTTTTTGCCTATATTTTTGGTGGCCTCAATTCTTGCTAGCTGCATAATATAATTTATATCCGCCCATGTAACATAGCTCTTTCTGTTCATGTTTTATGCTTCTTATAAATTATAACTAGATTAATTGAGCACAGGAAATCTTCATATTTGTCTGTGTAAGTCCCATGGTAGTAGTACTTAGTCCTAAAGTAATCATGTTTTCCAAACCTAAACTCGGTCACATAATTAGAACACAATAAAGTATCTGAAATTGGAACTGAGATTTTCTGAAGTTGATAAAATGCCTTACTACAAATGTTTCTTAAAATTTAAATCTTCTCTATAATGCCTCTCTTTTAACAATGTGAATGGAATGCTTTTGAAATTAGCAGAGTCATCTCTTCTGATTTTTGAATGTTTAGTGCCCCATTTGTTCCAACTACTGTTAACTTTTCAAGATTCAGAGATAAATAAGCACAGTTCCTACTATCGAGAAGCGTCTGTTTTCCAAGTAGAGAGGGAGGAGAAAGTCATCTGGGTTGTTGTATGTATGTAGTTTACTCTAATAAAGTGCTGTGATTTAAGTACTGATTGTGTATAGAACAGATTTTGTCAGGTTTGGGCTATCTTCAAAGATCAGATGGTAGTTGTTCTGAGCTAAAGGTGCACTGGAGAAGAGGAAGGCCACACTAAGTTTAGGGAACAAACATCATGAACAAATGCCACAGTAGTTTCCAAGCATGGTGTATTGGCGACCTCCTAATGTTGGGTGTTTAATTCCTCCTGTGGTCCAAAAATAGTGCAATGGACTAGGTCAACAGTTGGATAAAAACTGAAACCAACTCCAAACAAACCAATAGAAAAAAATGGACAAGAGACAGTGGAGCAACATGGCCAATAAGTACAGAAAGAGATGTTCAACTTGATCAGTTAGTCAGGGAAGTGCAAACCAAGACCACAATGAAATGTAATTTTGCACTCACTAGATCGGTAAAAACATAAAAGTGACAATAGCCTGTGCTGCACAAAATCTCTTATATTGCTGGTAAGAATACACATTTTTTTTTAAGATTTTATTTATTTATTTGACACAGAGAGAGATCACAAATAGGCAGAGGCAGGCAGAGAGAGAGAGAGGAGGAAGCAGGCTCCCTGCTGAGCAGAGAGCTGGGCCTGGATCCCAGGACCCTGAGATCATAACCTGAGTCAAAGGCAGAGGCTTAACCCTCTGAGCCACCCAGGCACCCAAACATTTCTATTTTCTGAGAAGATTATATACCACAACAGTTATCTGATCCTTGAATTTTTTTTTTTTGAAGCATTTTATTCACCTATTTGACAGAGAGAGGGAACACAAGTAGGGGGAGTAAGAGACTGAGAAGCAGCCTTCCCCCTGAGCAGGGAGCTGCATGCTGGGCTCAGTCTCTGGACTCCAGGATCATGACCTGAGCCAAAGGCAGACGCTTAACGACTGAGCCACCCAGGTAGATGAACCTAATATACATGTTTATGTCTCTGTGGAGATTCTTGAAGAATCCTAGATAACGGCTCCATTTCCCATCCCCAAATGTAACTGGTTTGTTGGATGTTCTTAATTCAGGAGATAAATGAGAAAACTTTATCCATTCCCTGTCTTTTCACCTCATGATATCTTGAAAAGATTCCATTACTTTTTGGTCACTCTCAGTTATTAAAAGTCAAATATATTTAAAACTTCGGTCTCTTACTCAGCATAAAAATACTTTCCTTTCTGGGGCATCTGGGTGACATGGTTAGTTAAGTGGCTAACTCTCGGTTTGGGCTCAGGTCATCTCAGCATCACAAGATTGAGCCCTGTGCCAGGCTCTGTGCTCAGTGTGGAGCCTGCTTGAGATTCTGTCTCCCTCTGCCCTTCCTGCTGGTGTTCTCTCTCTCTCTCTGAAATAAATAAATCTTTAAAAAAGAATAAAAAAGAACTTTACCTTCCTCCGTGACTGGCTATGAGAAGGCTCAATAGATCTGCAGTGGGAAAGGGGTAGTTTGTAGTTTTCTCTTTTCTTCCCACTATAAAGAACCTGGAAGGCATTGGGGTCCCTTATCACCAGTTGTGCGGCAATGGGAAAGTTCCAGTAAACATCATGCCACATGTATTCGCTTTGGGTAAGTCCCTTAACATATCTTGAGTTTCGTTTTCCACATCTATAACATAGCAATAATACCTCTCAGGATTTAATGACATTTATGAGGGATAACATTGTCTAGTTTGGGAGTTCTGACTAGCTTATGAGCGACTCAAGCACAGAGAGACTGAAATTAAAATCTGTTCCTCTTTAACATCTTTTTGATTCCTCTTTATCCCTAAGCCATTGGAGAAATATTTCTTTTTGGATCTCTTTATATTTTCAAAGCAAAATCTATTATTCCATCAGCTCCTTACAACACCTCATTAAGGCTAGTGTGCAAGTGTCCCTCTTGGTTTTTGTTGTTTGTCAGACTCATGTCTCTTGAATAACTGTTAAAATTGCCCAGCTGGTTGGTAGTCATGTTTTGGCTTACAGCCATGCTGCTTGACTTCTGCTTCCCAAAAGTCACAAATGGCACATATTTATACCAGTGTTCCATATGCTTATATATGTGTAACTAAATATGTCCACTCTGTGACTGTTGATGGGACATGTTCACATTGGGTCAGGAATGTAATTACATACTGATGTTTGATAAAAATTTAGGATAAAAATCTATGATAACGTATAGATAGTATAATTACCTCCTATTATGTGGTTGAAGAGAGGCATTATATAAGTTGAAGCCCTTCTGAATTTTGAACAGCATGTATGAATTGTTAAAAAATTATACTTAACCTTTAAAGCAACAAAATTAAAGACAGTATTAAGAAAAACTCACAGTCTTGCTACCTAGCAGAACTATTTTCATTTTTCATAGTACATCTGTGATGATTAATTTTATGTATAAACTTGATGGGGCCAGGAAATTTGGCCAAATGGTACTTTGGATGTTTCTGTGAGGTGATTTTTGTTGATAAGATTAGCATTTAAATCAGCAGACTCTGCCCGTAATATGGGCAATCATTGGTCTTTGAACTTGAACTGCAACATCAGCTCTTCTTGGGTCTCCAGTTGGTTGGCCCACCTTGCAGATTTTGAACTTGCCAGCCTGCATAATCATGAAAGTCAGTTTCTTAAAATAAATTTCTCTTCATATGTGTGTGTGTGTGTATGTACATACACATTCTACTGGTTCTGTTTCTCTGAGAATCTTGACTAGTACAATCTAATATGTCTTAGTTTTTACACGTTTTACTATATGTTAGCACATTATTTTGCATTTTTCTCTTTCTTTTCAGTTCTACCTATAGGTAAAGTTACATGGATAAGGAGATAATGCATCTCTAGATGACCTTAATCTGTGTACAAACATTTTTCTCCATTGTCTTTTTCTCTTTATCCTAGTAACATGTATGTGTGTATGTGTGTGTATATATATATACATATATTATATATTATATATTTTATATATATAACTGGAATATATATTTTCTTTCACCTCATCCTGACCTCCCCCTAAACCTATCCTTGGATCTCCTGCACTTAAATGCCAAGTGTTCTGAGGTGCAGTCTAAATTTATTATCTTCACTTCCTCAACTCCCACTCACTACTTACCCAAATTTAAAAATCTTCCACCCTCATACCACATTGAAACTATTCTTAGGTTATCAAGGGTCTAATTTTAAAAATCCAATTTTGTCATTTTTTTTCTTATTATAAAAGCAGTGCTTATTTAAAAGGGAAACAATAGAATATGTAGAAAAACCACGAGGAAACAAATTTTTTAAAGCCTCTCCTAAGTCCTGCCTGGTGGTCATCACTGTCAACATTGTAGTTTATATTATAGTATTATATGTAAAGATTATATTCACATGTAACTGTGTATTTGTTTATATTTAGGAGAACTTTCAAACATTTTATAAACAGTCAGAAAATCAGGATATAGTATATATATTATTTTAATATTTGCTTTTTAAACTTGTCAGCATGCCAAGAATATTTTCCATGTCCTTAACTATTTTCCCACAACATGACTTTTATTAGTTGTCATATAAACATACGATGATTTATTTAACCAATTTCTCATTGTTTGACATTTTGCTTGTTTCCTTGGGAGCTATTATAAATAAAGCCACAATAAATATTACTGCACATAAATCCTGTGAACATCTCTGATTATTTACTTGAATATGTATTCCTAGAGGTAGAATTTCTACGTGTAGGAAAATGCACGACTTTTGAAATATGCGGCTAACCTGCCATGGAGAAATATTACACCCTTCTGAAATTCTCCCATTTACATAATGGAGTGCACATTTCTCCACACTCTTATCAACCTTGAATATTATCATATTTTTAAAACTACCATTCTTTTTACCAGAAAATGATATTTTGCTTTTTCATCTGAAAAAATGAAAACTATGTCTCAATAAGTATTTGTTGGACTAATAAAGGAATTATTTTGAAAAGATGGACTTTTTCTTCATATATTGATATGGTCATTTGGATTTTCTTTTTTTGTGAATATTTGGGTTTTGTTATCCTTTATTCCCAATAGGAATATTAATGTTTTTGAAATTGCTTTATTTTTTTTAAGATTTTATTTATTTATTTATTTGAGAGAGATAGTGAGAGAGAGCACAACCAGGGAGGAGAGAGAGAAGCAGGCTTCCCGCCAAGTAGAGAGCCTGATGCAGGACTCCATGCCAGGGTCCCAGGATCATGACCTGAGCCCAAGGTAGCCATCCAACTGACTGAGCAACCCAGGCACCCTGAAATTGCTTTAAACAATCATTCCAAATATTAGAAATAAGATCACTGGTATGGCAATTTTTTCAGCTACATTTTCCCAGTTCTTTTTCTTTTCATTTTAGTTTTCAACAAAACCAAAACTTGAATGTACTTACAGAGAATGATTTGGAAGTTTTCTTGATTAATGAAAGAAACATTTAAAGATTACACAGGTTTTAACTAAAAACCTGAGACATGATATTGAGTTATGTGAACATTATAAAATAAATATTGGTTAATGTTTTTTTCTCCGAATTCAGTAGTAATATTTGCCCTTCCAAATAGCTAATTATGTGTTTGTTGGATTTGTGTAGGTGTGGGATCTTTGTACATTTATCCTTAATTTTTTTCTCACAAGATTTTATTTGAATTCAAGTTAATTAACATACATATAGTGTAGTGTTAGTTTCAGGGGTAGAATTTAGTGAGTCATCATTTGCATATAACACCCAGTGCTCATTACAACAAGTGCCCTCCTTAATGCCCATCACCCACTTACCCCATCCTCCCACCTATCTCCCCTCCAGTAACCCTTAGTTTGTTAGAGTTGAGTCTCTTATACTTTGCCTCCCTCTCTGTTTTTACCTTATTTTATTTCTCCTTCTCTTCTTCTATGTTCATCTGTTGTGTTTCTTAAATTCCACATATGAGTGAAGTCATATGGTATTTGTCTTTCTCTGTTTTATTTCACTTAGCATAATACACTCTAGTTCTATCCACATCCTTGCAGATGGCAAGATTTCATTCTTTTTGATGGCTGACTAATATTCCATTGTATATACGTACCACATCTTTATCCATTCATCAGTCAACAGACATTTGGGCTCTCTCCATAGTTTGGCTATTGTGGATAGTGCTGCTATAAACATTGGGGTACATATGCCCCTCCTAATCACTATTTTTGTATTCTTTGGATAAATACCTAGTAGTCCAATTGCTGTGTCATAGGGTAGCTCTATTTTTAACTTATAGAGGAACCTCATACTGCTTTCCAGAGTGGCTGCACCAGGTTGCAGTCTACTAACAGTATAAGAGGGCTCCCTTTTCTCTGCATTCTCGTCAACATCTGTTGTTTCCTGAATTGTTAATTTTAGCTATTCTGACTGGTGTGAGGTGGTATCTCACTGTGTTGTTGATTTGTATTTCCCTGACGATGACTGATTTTGAGCACTTTTTCATATGTCTGTTAGCCATTTGTATGTCTTTGGAGAAATGTCTGTTCACATCTTTTGCCCATTTCTTAACTGGATTTTTAAATTTGGGGATGTTTGATAAGTTATTTATAGATACTAGCCCTTAATCCAAGCTGTCATTTGCAGGTATCTTCTCCCATTCCTTTGGTTGCCTTTTAGTTTTGTGGATTGTTTCCATTGCTGTGCAGCAGCTTTTTATCCTGATGAAGTCCCAGTAGTTCATTTTTGCTTCTGTTTCCCTTGCCTCTAAAGGCATGTTTAATAAGAAGTTGCTGGGGCCAAGGTCAAAGAGGCTGTTGCCTGTGTTCTCCTCTAGGATTTTGATGGATTCCTGTCTCACATTTAGGTCTTTAATCTGTATTGAATTTATTTTTGTGTAGGGTCTAAGAAAGTGGACTGGTTTCAATCTTCTGCATGTGGCTGTCCAGGTTTCCCAACACCATTTGTGGAAGAGATGGGTTTTTTCCCATTGGATATTCTTTCCTGCTTTGTCGAAGATAAGTTGACCATATAGTTGTGGGTCCATTTCTGGGTCTCTATTCTGTCCCATTGATCTATGTGTCGTTTTTGTACCAGTACCATTCTGTCTTGATGACTACAGCTTTGTAATACAGCTTGAAGTCCAGAGTTATGATGCCTCCAGCTTTGGTTTTCTTTTTCAACATTACTTTGGCTATTTGAGTCCTTTCTGGTTCCATGCAAATTTTAGAATTGTTTGTTTTAGCTCTGTGAAAAATGCTGGTGTTGTTTTGATAGGAATTGCATTGACTGTATAGACTGCTTTGGATACTATAGACATTTTAACAGTATTTGTTCTTCCAGTCCATAAACTTGAAATGTTTTTCCATTTCTTTGTGTCTTCCTCAATTTCTTTCATAAGTTTTCTATAGTTTTCAGAATACAAGTCTTTTTACACCTTTGGTTAGGTTTATTCCTAGTTATCTCATGATTTTTGGTGCAATTGTAAATGGGATCAATTCCTTGATTGCTCTTTCTGCTGCTTCATTATTGCTATATAGAAATGCATTGACGTATGTGCATTGACTTTATATCCTGCAACTTTGCTGAATTCCTGTATCAGTTCTACCAATTTTTTGGTGTAGTCTTTCAGATTTTCTACATAGAATATCATGTCATCTGCAAAGAATGAATGCTTGACTTCTTCCTTGCTGATTGGGTGCCTTTTATTTCTTATTGTTGTCTGATTGCTGGGACTAGGACTTCCAGTATTATGTTGAACCACAGTGGTGAGAGTGGACATCCCCATCATGTTCCTGTCCTTAGAGGAAAAGCTCTCAGAAAACCTCTCACCTGAAGGTGATATTAGGTGTGGGTCTTTTGCATGATCTTTATGATATTGAGATATTTTCCTTCTTTCTTAAGGATTTTTGTAGTTGTTATTTTTAAAGATTGATTGATTGATTGATTGATTGATTTGAGTGGAGGGAAGGACAGAGGGAGAGGGAGAGAGAAACTCCAAGCAGACTCCACACTGAGTGCAGAGCCAGATGCAGGGCTTAGTCTCATGACCCTGAGATCACAACCTGAGCCAAAACCAAGAGTCAGATGCTTAACCAACTGTGCCATCCAGACACCCCTCTTGAGAATTTTTATCAAGAATGGTTGCTGTATTTTGTCAATGCTTTTTCTGCATTTATTGAGGGGATCATATGGTTCTTTTTTAAGGTTTTTTTTTTTTAAGATTTAAAGACTTTATTTATTTGACAGAGAGAAACACAGCGAGAGAGGGAACACAAGTGAGAGGGGAGTGAGAGAGGGAGAAGCAGGCCTCCCACCGAGTAGGGAGCCGGATGCGGGGCAGATCCCAGAGCGGGATCATGACCTGAGCCGAAGGCAGTCACTTAACCAACTGAGCCACCCAGGCGCCCCAAGGGATCATATGGTTCTTACATTTCTTTTATTAATGTGCTGTATCATGTTGTATGACTATTGAAGCACCCCTGCAGGCCAAGAATAAATCCCACTTGATCAAGGTGAATGATTCTTTTAATATACTGTTGGATTCAATTAGCTAGTATCTTGTTGAGAATTTTTGTATCCATATTCATCAGGGATAATGGTCTATAATTCTCTTTTTTAGTGGTATCTTTGGTTTTGGAATCAAGGTGACGCTGGCCTCATGGAATGAGTTTGGAAGTTTTTCTTCCATTTCTGTTTTGTAGGAGAGTTTCAGAAGAATAAATATCCATTAAATGTTTGGTAGATTCCCCTGGGAAGCCATCTGGCCCTGGAATCTTGTTTGTTGGGAGATTTTTGATTATTGATTCAATATCTTTGCTGGTTATAGGTCTATTCAGATTTTTAATTTCTTCCTGATTCAGTTTTTTTTTAAAAATATCATTTATTTATTTATTTATTTATTTATTTATTTATTTATTTATTTGAGAGAGAGAGTGATTGAGAAAGAGCATGCGAGGGGAGAAGGTCAGAGGGAGAAGCAGGCTTCCTGCTGAGCAGGGCACCTGATGTGGGACTCGATCCAGGGACTCCAGGAACATGACCTGAGCTGAAGGCAGTGGCTTAACCAACTGAGCCACCCAAGCACCCCCTGATTCAGTTTTGATAGTTTATTTGTTCCTAGGAATTTATCCATTTTTTCCAGATTGCCTAATCTGTTGGCATATAATTGCTCACAATATTCTCTTATAATTGATTGTATTTCTGTGGTGTCAGTTGTGATCTCTCCGTTTTCATTCATGATTTTATTTATTTAGATCCTTTCTCTTTTCTTCTTGAGAATCCTGGCCAGGAGGTTATCAATTTTGTTAAATTTTTCCTCCTAGTTTCAGTCATTGGCTCTACTGTTTGTTTGTTTTTTAATTTCTTTATCACTTATTGCTGCTTTAATCTTTATTATTTCCCTTCTCCTACTGGGTTTAAACTTTCTTTGCAGTTCTTTTTCTCTCTCCTTTAAGTGTAAGGTGAGGCTGTGTATTTGAGACTATTCTTCTTGAGGTAGGCCTGTATTGCAGTATACTTTCCTCTTAGGACCACCTTTGCTGCATCCCAAAGATTTTGTACTGTTGTGTTTTCATTTTCATTTGCTTCTATATATTTTTAAAAATTCTTCTTTAATTTCCTGGTTAAACCATTCCACGTCTTTGTAGGATGTTTTTTAGGCCCCTTGTATTTATGGTCTTTCCAAATTTTTTTCTTGTGGTTGACTTCAAGTTTCATAGTAAACATTTAATCTTTAAAAACAGATAAAGGGAAAGGTGGACCATTTCAGGGGGTCACATCAAAAGTCTCATTTTTCTATTTGGCTATGTAATCACTGAGAAAGGAAGAATATGTGTGCCTGAGAGGCAAAGGAACAGAATATTTGGTTTGCTGTCTCTACAGCATTGTGCACAGTTAACAGTTGTCTTTTTCTGGGAACTTTAATATTTTGTCTTTCACACCCATGTTTGTAATCTGTACTTTTGGGACACTCTCCTTTGTTATATCTGTTTCTTTGTTCATCCTTTTAAAATGTGAGTGTTTTTTTTTTTTTTTTTTTTTTTGGAATTCTATCCATCTTCTCCTTGTCTTCTTTTATCTGGTTTACCTAGGTAATATTATTCACAAATGTACTTTCTAAGTTAGCAAATATCTTTGTCCTCCAAACTGACCCTTATGATAAATCATAACTGTGAATAATATTTTCTGTTATAAATGTTGATACTGAACAAATCCCAAACATTCAGAGGCTTAATGCGATACAAAATAATGTCTTACATTATGATAGCCCAAAGAGGACAGGTATTCATAGTTAGAAGAGAGCAGTCTTTCCTGATTTGATTTAGGTGTGTATGTAGGTATGCTTCACTTTTATTCAAGTGAAACTAAATGAAAATCTTTAGCACTGATCTGTCTTTTCACCTAAGTAAGACAGAACTTAATGGGGCATTGCTAAGTAATGAAGAATGCATATTGATTCAAGAAATTTCCTATAAAACAACTAAGTGTCAAGAAATCTTAAAAGATGACCTGTTGCTTATCAGTGGAGTCGATGGAGGTGCTATGACCATGCAGTTGTTGGGGTGATTAGAAGTAATGCCATGAAATGTACACAGGTCTAAGATGAGGGTGCTTGGTACAGTACAGTTGGCTTCCCCCCACCCCCGAAAAATACATTCTCATGAAATTAAAGAAAAAAAAACTTTGCCTATTATGAAAGGCCTACTGAAAAGTCAAAAAGCAGAGGCGTCTGGAGGGCTCAGTTGGTTAAGCATCTGATTCTTGATTTTGGCTCAGGTCATGATCTCAGGATTGGGAGATCAAGCCCTGTGTCTGGCTCTGTGCTAGGCTTTAACATTCCCTCTCTCTCTCTCCCTCCTCCCCTCCTCCCTGTCCTCTGTGTGCTCGCAAGCTCTCTCTCTTTGGGGGAAAAAAAAAAAGCAAACCTGAAGGCGTGATGATGAAAGTTATAGGACCACTCTATAATTTACCGCATTTATATTCCACTAGGGAATTCATCCCTGCCATTCCCAACACATCTAAGTACTTAATCTTTTGGAATATTTAAAGACAGAACTTATAGAATATTCAGAAATAAATCTTTAATATATGTCTCTCCATCTAGAAAGAAATTATTGAGAAAATTGTGGGGGAAATTGTGATTATAGTTTGGATCTCATAATTTTTATTGTCTCTCTTTTGTTGTATTCACTGCTTGGGAAAGGAAAATGGTTCTTGATAATGAAATAACATCATTGCTATATTGATTTATCGGTCTGTGCTGGGATTGGCACTGCAGTGTTCAGGGCCCAGAAAACCCCACGTACTGACTCATAGGAACAGAAGTGGGGTGAGGGGATGGGGCCATCGTTCTTGCAACGCATTATAATTTACACAGTGTGACTGTGCCTCTCATATGCGACAAGCATTATCTTAGACTCCAGGGAAACGAAGTCACAAGTCTCAGGGGCTGTAACATTATACACTGTAAAAACAAACAAGAACTTACTATAAACTGTTTTATGAATGCAACAGCAGAAATAAGAAAAAGTACAGGTATTCAGAAACACAAAGAATTATAAATTTTGCTGGAAGGAGTGAGGAAAAGTATTCTAGTGGGTATATACTTTGTCTCCAATCTAGTCTCTGATGGTGGGAGCTGAGGGACTGGACTAGAGGTACAGAAAAAGACTATATAATGACCGTTAAGGAATTCTTTCAGCTGAAAGAATTCGCAGGTTATTTAAGAATAATCAGAGTGTTTTTTTTAATCAAATGTGTATTTTAAAAGATCCTTTGGGAAGCAGTCACAAGTATATCTGAGAGTGTCAGGATGGGAGGTTCCTGGAGGAAATATAATCTCCTCACCCTTGCACCCTTTTTTTCCAGAAGAAAGGTAGAAACCAGGGAAGGAAGAGTGGAAGATGCATCAGAAAGTAAATTAATGCTGTAAGAATGAGACAGATTTGCCTGGAACTGGCAATAGTTAGATAAAATTGGTGGAGAAGAGGTGACAGAGATCGATCCTTACATTTGGCAGGGCTCCCCCAGTGGTACCCTTCACAAGGTAGAAGATTGTGTAGGGCGAAGGTGGGGGAGAGATTTGACAAGGACTGAGCCTCAGTGAGTTCACTCAATAACGTGACACTTCTCAGATTCCTAATGTACCAACGAGGGGCTGAAAAGTAAATGCAGGGACTATGATACATGGATGTATTTGAGGACATTCATTTCATTGCTTTTCTCATGAATAATTTTAAACTGAAATGGCCTGATAACTATCCCAATTTTAATAATCATCTAAGGAGACTTATCAAAAAGTAGCTGTAACTTCTGTATATATTCTGAAGTGTCTCACTGTATTTGCTGAATAATTTTACAACTTCTAATATATATCACACGAGACAGGTTTTTTGGTAAGTTATCTGTAAGTTTTTAGTAAAATAGAATATGTATTGATTGCACTTTGTTTTGATTATTTAATGTAGTTTCATTTTTGTTTTTTTAAAGATTTTATTTATTTATTTGACGAGAGAAACACAGCAAGAGAGGAAACACAAGCAGAGGGAGTGGGAGAGGGAGAAGCAGGTTCCCTGCTGAGCAGGCAGCCCGATGCGGGGCTCAACCCCCGGACTCTGGGATCATGACCTGAGCTTAAGGCAGATGCTTAATGACTGAGCCACCCAGGTGCCCCATCTAATTCTATTTTTGAAAAGTAATACAGGTGTACAGATCAAGATGAGTTTGGGGGACTTTAACAAACCTGTTCAAAGGCTGCTGAGGTGACATGAAGTGATTAGAACTAAGATGGTATCTGGAGAAAAATACTGATGACGATATCAAAAAGCAGAAGAAGGAGGTATGTTAAACACTAAGAGGAATGGACTTCTGGAGAAGACATTAGAGGAGAAGTGAGTCAGAGAAGGACAAGCATCATATGGTTTCACTCATATGTGGAATTTGGGAAACAAAACAAAGAACAAAACAGACAAACCAAAAAACAATCTCTTAACTCTAGAGAACAAACCGGTGGTTACAGGAGAGGAAGTGGGTGGCGGGATGGGTGAAATAGGTGATGGGAGTAAGAGTACACTTGTTATGATGAACACTGAGTGATGTGTAGAATTGTTGAATCACTATATTGTATACCCTGAAACTAATAGAACACTGTATGTTAACTAATACTGGAATTTAAGCAAAAGGAATAAGAGGGACAAGCCTCCTTGCAGCATTTGTAGCATTTTCAATAATGAGGAGGGGATTTTTAATAATATTATTGCAGAATAACTGGACTTGTTTTTCCCCATGGAACCACATGTAATATTTATTAGCTTATTTTCTGAGAGAAATAAAACAGTGGGTACTAATGGAACTTCAGCACTGTCCTCGGTTAAATGTTTCTCTAGAAGAAATAAATAGCCTTAAAAAAAAAAAAGTGCAGACCCTGATTCCTCACTGTGAACTCTGTGAGCACCTCATTTTATTCTCCTAATGAATAATCTCTTTCTAGTACATGTGTTACAGTGTATACCATAAAATCCAGAAGAACACAGACTTTCCTAGGCCAAGAAATGAAAGAGAGATCTGTGACCATCCCCATCCCCAATTGCCCTTCTCTTCCTATTCAGTCTATTCTCCATGCTTGCTCCTCTTCCTTTGCTCTGCTTTTTTTCCTTGTTTTGTATCTCCCACTTGTCTTTTTTTTTTTTTTTTTTAGATTTGATTGATTGATTGATTTGAGAGAGAGTATGTGCTCATGCACGCACTTGAGCAGGTGGAAAAGCAGAGGGAAGGGAAGAGAGAGAATCTCAAGCTGACTCTGGCACTGAGCCTAGAGCCTGTCACAGGGCCTGGTCCCATGATTCTGAGATCCCATGACCCTGAGTTCACGACCTAAGCTGAAATCAAGAGTCAGATGCTCAACAACTGAGCCACC
This sequence comes from Spilogale gracilis, assembly GCA_004023965.1. NCBI lineage: Eukaryota > Metazoa > Chordata > Mammalia > Carnivora > Mephitidae > Spilogale > Spilogale gracilis. The sequence continues at coordinate 13,800 of PITA01005486.1, read as the reverse complement.
CAGTGCCCCTCTTCCATTTGTCTTTTTATGTCTATTAAAGATTACATCAACCTAGGACTTCTCTAATTTGAGTGAAGGGAAACATTCCTCATTCCCTGCATTAGTTTATTTTTTATGTTCATGTTACATAAATAAATGCCAATAATGAGATATATTTACTTTCTGTGCTCACATTTCTTACTTAAAAAGTATAAAATGGAACCTAATTGATAAATTAATTACCAAAAGAGGTATAAATAATATTGTTACAAAATTTAGGTGGACTGATAATGATGTTTTGTTGAAACTAAATCACAAATAGCAAAACGATATGTTGCTTATTGTGACTTGACTATTTGGCTTTACTGGGAACATTTTTTCAGTCATTATCATCATCACTTTTATTTTCCTTTTTTAACTATGCACTTTTTTAAAAAGATTGATCCATTATTTTGGCAATTCAATTTATTTTCTAGTATACTTCAAAATTATTTAAGATACCACTGAATAAAAATAATTTATTGTTTACATATTATCCTACTCTGATGGTTCAGTAACTTGAGTATTGATACATACAAAGGTAGATCCATTTAACACATCTGCTTACTATACAAATATTCTGTCAAGTCTTGATTATGGTTTTTTTCCTTCTAGGAAAAAAATGTTTTTTGGCATAAGTAGAAAGGGAATTAAGTGTAGAAAGGGGAAATAAGGTAAAGAGAAAAGTACCTAAATGTAAATATAAAAAGATCAGAAAAAAATTAACTATTAGTCATTACTACTTTGAGAAGAGTGGTGGTATTAGGGAAGGGGTAAAAGTTATTTTTACTTTTTCAACCATAGATGTTGCACTAAACAGTCTTGAATTCATGTATTGACTTTTAATTTAAAATTACTAAAATCAAAGCAGGCTCCTGGGTGGCTCAGATGGTTAAAATTACTAAAATCAAGAAAGAACTTCTGCATGGAAGACCACACTTCATTTTGCTAATAAGATCTAAACCTCTCATTTAGTGATTAACTCACTTATCTTATCCCTAGAGGCGATTTCTTATCCCTAGAGGTCAAAAATCATCTTAGGATTAAACGTACTCAGTGAATATTCTGTTATTCACTAGTGAATAACAAAATAAATTTTTTCTTTGACTAAGTTAAATAACCTTTGACTTTTAAGTCCATTTCTGTAATAGTATTTGTGGTTAATGATGAGGAAAATAAATATGTAAAGAAAGCAATAGAAATAAAGATCACATAAAACATCACCTTTCTCTCTTTGCTTATACTCTAAGTAGGACGGAATCAGAAGTAATGTAGAAAACCATCAAAATGTCATCAGTCCCAAGCCATATTCTGACAACAGAATTAATTTAAAACTTTAAACCTAAATAGGAATCATTACAGGAATCAATTTTCTTTTGCATGAAGCCATTTTGTAGAGAAGCAGGAGATGATTGGTGGTTTGAATTTGTAACAGTAACAATGGTATTTTTTAGCTAGACCAATAGATAGATATGAGATATAATTTATGTATCAGTTTTTCAAGAAATGGAATTTCTTTTCACCATTATTCCCCATAACAAGAAGTCACTTCCCATTCTGCCAACAGTACATCGTGCTTTTCTCCCATCCAAGTACTAACCAGGCCTGACCCTGCTTAGCTTCCGAGATCAGACAAGGGGGCACATTCAGGGTGGTATGTCCATAGATTCATTGTGCTTTTCTTTTGGTGTCTAGCTCATCTTGGCTACCACTTAGGCATTTAAGTTCTAATACTGTCTCAGGGGAAAACATCTACCCAACAATCTCCGTGATCCTTTGCTATCTCCTGACAAGCTATTGATGGATCTTTCATGAATGACTTTGATAAAAATCTCTTGTATTCAAATCGCAAGAGACTGAATTCTGGTGGATCATGGATCTGGGTTCCCCACGGACTGTGGATATTCTGTCAAGTCTATTCTGTCAGTCATCCACTGAGGAGACTTTGTCATGAACAGATAAATGGAGCTTGACTCTGACTGGGTAGTCACCTGTTCAGAGTGGCCAAACAACTTCCAGGTAAAGATCAAAACTTTAAACTTCGAAAATCATCGAAATTATTCAGTAAGTGTTTTTATCAGTTTGTGTCCATGCAGCCATAGGTCTTATCTTCCTTTACAGTTTGAAGAATCAACTATAGACACTTTTCTTGATATTTGTATCATCTAGGTATATGGAAACACTATCTTCAAGTGAACATTTAATATATTAAGTTGATCTTTCAATTTGCTAAAAGAGAACATTTCCTTGAGCTAAAAGAATCAAATTAACATGGGCATTTAAAAAAATTTACTGGTAATTTGATTGAAATAATTAATCCAATTAAAACCATCTAAGCAGGGGCGCCTGGGTGGCTCAGTTGGTTAAGTGACTGCCTTCGGCTCAGGTCATGATCCCAGAGACCCAGGATCGAGTCCCACATCGGGCTCCCTGCTCGGCAGGAAGCCTGCTTCTTCCTCTCTCACTCCCCCTGCTTGTGTTCTGGCTGTGTTTCTCTCTGTCAAATAAGTAAAATCTTTAAAAAAAAAAAACCAAAAACCATCTAAGCAGTTGATACCATACAATTAAATACTGTAACTTTTTCTAGATTTAAAAAATAAATATGTAGTACCATCTCTAGATGTAAACTAAGTATACCAACTCTGTTCTGCCATAAAATTTACCTTTTCATGTATCTTGAACTCAAACAATATATATATTCCTTTTTGTATCCATAAGGCTGGTAGCTTCATGCAAAATTGATAGTAATAGAACCTAGATTGTTATGCTAGTCACACAGTGAGCTCTTGTTCTTTGTTTTTGCAGGGTATATGATACATGTTGGCAACCTTAACAATATCACTTTCACACTATTGGAATAAAAGATATGCAGGAACCATTGAGACAATGAAAGAGGGAATAATATTTTTGGTTTACAACAGAGCGAGTCAGAACTTAAAATTTCCTATGTCAAGTGGGACTGAGATGTAGGGACATCATAAGACTTTTTTGCCTATTTGATTTAATACCATATACTCATATTATTTTATTGACTTTTAAAAAAGATCCATTTGGAGAAACATAGCAATTCATAATTTGAGTGAGTGATGTAGTAGTTACCCAGAAGTATATAACATTTCTCTTTTATTGTTACCTGTCAACTGTTTACAAAGAATTTTAATTTGCTCTAGTCATTTATTATCTCTACCACTGCATATTTAATATTTTAGTAGTATCTCTAGGACTGTCTCCTAAGATAGCTACAACCCAGCCCAACACCTTGAATCTGTATAGATCTTCTCAAAAAGGCCCTGTCTTTGATAAAGTTACATATATTCTGATCTATTTAGAGACTAATTTCCTGCTGGATGGTGGACTTGGCCTTTTCAGTAAAATTTGCATTACTCACCAACCACAGATTATTGCCAGAAAGAAATAAATGAAGGCATGATTCTAGTTGGAGATTACTTTGAAAATCATGCCACATTAAACCTCAGGTATGAACCCAAGTTTTGAATTCTAGAAGGACCATGATTTGCTTATCTTTTTTGTTTTCACCAATTCAGAGAGATGGTCTACATCCAAGAATTAAAATGGAATGAAGTTAAAAGGGCTGGGTCAACTGTTTCTAGCCCAAGGTCAGATACCTCACAGCTTAGCCCCTTCAGTGACTCCAAATCTTCTGAAGGAGCCATGAATGAATCTGTAGTAAAGCTTCTTGCATTCAAACAGAATTGGAGGATGATCCCTGTTAGATGGTAGATTTGGGCTTGTTGTGTATTTTGAATTAGATGTTAGTCACCAACAGAGCAGACTTTTGCCATGAAAGATCTGGCTGTAATTCTGGTTGGAGACTCATCTGAGAAAGGGTACACTGAACCCCAGATATTAAATCCAGATTTTAATTTAACATTAACTTAGGAACAGAAATAATTTCACATTAAATGTCAATGTAATTGAGGGAAAATGGAAATTATGAAGGCAACTTCCATAATTATTTTAATTGTATTAACTTAATGTGAAATTGCTTGTGTTACCAACTTAAAATCAGTGTAGGCCTTTCTTCTCTCTTTACTTTGTATATCTACACTATACTTTTAGTCAGTAAAAAAGGATGTCATTCAAAAGTTCACACCTGAGGTGCCTGGGTGGCTCAGCCAATTGAGCATCTGCCTTTGGCTCAGGTTGTGATCCCAGAGTCCTGGGATTGAGCCCTGCATCAGACTCCTGCTCGGTGGGAGGCCTGCTTCTCCCTCTCTCACTCCCCCTGCTTGTGTTCCCTCTCTAGCTGTGTTTCTCTCTGTCAAATGAATAAATAAAATCTTTTTTTAAAAAAGGTTACACCTAATTTAGTTGTAGCTGAGTGACACAGAAACTGAGACTGTACTAACATCAACAAAAATACCACTTATATTTCCCCCATAATTAATATATTATCAAAAAGGTAGGTTTACTACTGAGATAGATAATAATTAATTAACGTTGGCAAAATATATGAAAGGAAAAAATGATATTCATCAACACCTGCAGCGTAGGGTGATGATAATAATTAGTTATCTGCTGCTGGTAGTGAAGGCAACCTTAGTCTCATGCAGTGATTTGAAGGTTGAGCTAAGTGAGGCAATGGAGTGTATAAACAGCTACATTTCAGGTGAGCTATTTGTCATGTGATGACAGGGCATGGGAGAGAAGTCCATGTTTATGTGCTACTAGCAAATATGGAGAGCTATTGGCATGAACAACAGAAAACAACACTATTTCTGTCCTCCTAGAGTTACTTTTTTTTTTTTTAAGATTTTATTTATTATTCGACAGAGAGAAACACAGCTAGAGAGGAGACACAAGCAGGGGGAATGAGAGAGAGAGAAGCAGGCTTCCCGCCAAGCAGGGATCCTGATGTGGGGCTTGATCCTGGGACTCCAGTATCATGACCTGAGACGAAGGCGGGCGCTTAATGACTGAGCCACCCAGGCACCCGCAAGTTGTAGTTTTAAGGAGAGCTACAAAACAAAGCTAAAGAGAATGAAGTGAAATGTGACCAGCCAGGTTACTTTTTTTTTTTTTTTTAAGATTTTATTTATTTATTTGACAGAGAGATCACAAGTAGGCAGAGAGACAGAGGAGGAAGCAGGTCCCTGCTGAGCAGAGAGCCTGATGTGGGCTTCAATCCCAGGACCCTGAGGGCTTTAACCCACTGAGCCACCCAGGCACCCAAGCCAGTTTACTTTTCTTTTTTTTTTTAAGATTTTATTTATTTATTTGACAGAGAGAAACACAGCTAGAGAGGGAACACAAGCAGAGGGACTTCCCGCAGAGCAGGAAGCCCGATGTGGGGCTCAATCCCGGGTCTCCGGGATCATGACCTGAGCTGAAGGCAGTCGCTTAACCAACTGAGCCCCCCATGCGCCCCGCCAGGTTACTTTTTGATGAAAGAAAGTGTTTAAGAAGTTGATGAAAGTACAGTGTGGTTGGCAGACAGACAGCAATGAGGAGTGTCCACATGAGATCAGAAAAACAAATAGGATTTGAATTATACATAACAATGAAAAATTGGAAGCAACCTAGATTTCCAATAACAGGGAATCGGTTAAGATTTAATGCTCAAGCCCTGAAAATGATAAGGAGATATGTATATTTAATGTTCCTATATACATACTATATTTATATATATAAATTTTTATTTTTAAAAATTTTTAAAGTTTTATTTATTTAAGTAATGTCTACACCCAATATGGGACTCACATTCATGACCCCAAGATCAAGAATCACATGTTCAGGGCACTTGGGTGGCTTAAACAACTGCCTTCGACTCAGGTCATGATCCCAGAATCACGGGATCAAGCCCCGCATTGGGCTCCCTGCTCAGCGAGAAGCCTGCTTCTCCCTCTCTCACCACCCCCTGCTTGTGTTCCCTCTCTAGCTGTTTTTCTCTCTGTCAAATAAATAAATAAAATCTTTTTTAAAAAAGTCACATGCTCTTCCAAATGAGCTAGCCAGGTGCCCTTATAAAATTTTTTTTAAGATTTTATTTCTTTATTTGACAGAGAGAGAGATCACAAGTAGTCAGAGAGGCAGACAGAGAGAGAGGAGGAAGCAGGTTCCTTGCCAGGCAGAGAGCCCGATGTGGGCCTCAATTCCAGGACCCTGAGATCATGACCTGAACTGAAGGCAGAGGCTTTAACCCACTGAGCAACTCAGGAGCCCTCCAAAATTTTTAAATGTTTGCAATTTACTAAGTGAAAGACAGATTCAAAACTGAATGTATATTTAGATTGTCTATTGGGAGAAAAATATATATGTATGTCTGTATGTAAATGTCTTATGATACACACTGAAATTTTAATGGTGTTTATCTTTTCATGGCAAGATTTTAGAGAATTCTTATTTTCTTCTTTTAACCAACAAACTTTTTACATTACAATTTTTTTCTATAAATATGTATCATATTAGTTTCAAGTAGTGTTTCTTTTTAAACCATATGAAATGTGAATTAGATTCATCAAAAGAACACAACTCAATCAGGGTCATCAGCAATTAACAGGCAAATCCTCTAAATGCTAAAAGCTTGCAAGAACACTTCCATATAGATAAAATTGTTAGTTAGATACTCCATTAAAACAAAAGGAAGATTCTTTTTTTAAGATGATAAATGTGGAGACTCTTTTTTGATTTGGAGAAAAATGTGGGGATATCGTTTTAGAAAATGAGGTATGTGTCCATGGTTTTTTTTCCCCCCGGCCTTGGAAAATAAGAAGAGTTTGAACATTCTGAGAATTACTTAAGATGTTGAAATGACCACCAAGATTTTCCTTGCTGTTGATATGTATTGAATGAATAATGGATGAGTGAGTGAGTGAATGAATGAATTCAAGAACAAATGGATGAATAAATGAAGAGGAGATTCAAGAAGACTAACAAGTTAAAAAGGAATAAAGCAAAATAATATTCCTCCACCAAGTTTCCCAGTGTTCATTCTCCCTGGAAAGAACATTTTATTCTCTTTCCTCACTTACTGGCTCCTCTCCTTTGATTTATTTGTGGCATAAACCACAACCTCCTGTATTTAAGCAAAGTATGTTTGGAGAGTGAGTCAGTTGGTCAGAACACCCAACTCAAAGTGTCTTAAAGGAAATAAACACCTTATGTAAGACAACATATAAAAGGTAAACTGGTGCTGGGGTCAGCGACACAGTGGCATGTTGAGTGCTGGCTTCATCTCAGGTGGATGGTTAGATGGCTGCTGCTGCTCCAGGTATCCTACTAGATACGTGTATGTCCAGAGGCAGAAAGTGATCACTTCTCCCCTCCTTACTCTTCTTTAAGAGCAAAGGAAACTTTGGAGAGGTCCCTAAAAGACCTCCCCGCATATCTTTTGGCCAGATATGTCATGTGGCTACATTTTGGCTACACTAACCGTAATGAAGGCAATGGAGGAGCCATGACTTTCTAGAGGTTCATGTTCAGGATTAGCAAATACCTGAAAAAATTATGGTTCTGGCAGAAAATAGGAAGGGCCTAAAGGTCATTTTAGAAGTCTCTAGCAACAGAGAGTTCAAATTTAAATAGCTGCTCTTAAAATCGTGGCACTTTCCTCCTTCCTCCAGCAGTTGGGAGTCTGTCCAGCAGTCTTTCTCTTGTATCATTTATGGTATTTACTGTTACCACATCCTCTTCAGCATTCTTCTGCTGCCAACAAAAAGGGAAAGAAAGTGTCCCATGTTACAGTGAAAAATACGACACTTTTTACCTGTGTGGCAGTTTATTATGTATTAAATATATTCATGAGCTAAGATATCTCTAATTGTTATCTCATTGCAAATAGTAAGTTTTGTTAATTATGAATCTGTCATTTTTGACATAAACTAAGCTGGGTTTATTCTTGCCTTGACTCGGTTGTTTTGACAGTTAATAAGTGATTTTGGATATAAATTATTTAACTAACTTTCCACATAATATTTTGTCATGAAATCAGAGTTTTCATTACTTACCTTAATTTGATTCTGAAAACATTTACAGAAACTTAGATACCTAAGTAGGAAGCTGTCTTGTCTTTCCTTTCATCTTCTAGTTGTTACATTATTGTTACACTGTTAATACAGAATTAGTTTTTTGTTTTATATGTAAGTTAGACTAAACAGTACAATTCCTTGACAAAATAAGAGACTTACTTGCATTATTCACAGTTCAAGCTTTCCTTCCTGATTGTAGAGAAGGTATATAGATAAATATCTATTACACGCTTTCCTTATTATTCTGTTTCTTTTCTTTAACCCTCATATACACAGAACAGCTTTGCAGTCAGCCAATAACACCATCTAAGGCTAACTACCTTCCTTTTCCCCCTGACAAAATTGGACAACAACTCTTGCCATATCAGGACATTAACTGTTTATTGCTCAGTTAATTGGATGCCATATAAAAATTGTCCGGCCAGGAGGGAAATGTTGTCTGGCCTTCCTACCTGGGCAAGCTATGAACCAAAGATCTAAGAACCTAAAAGAAGAAAAGAAAATTAAAAACAAAATTCAATGGTAGACTTTCACTTCCAGGAAAAGAGGATAGAATCTACTTGTCTTTCTTCCTCCTAAGTACACCAAAAACCTTGTACAATATATATAAAACAAAAGAAGACTGAAAGGTGAAGAGAAAAAGATCAACAAGGGAACTTGTTGATGAACAACCAGGTGGTGAGTTCCTTGGTCTTTTGGTTTTGGGTTTATTTTTGGCTCATATATCCTGACATGGAACTGAAGGAGGTGGCAACTTGGAAACCCTAACAGTGTACACAAAACAAGTGCCAACAAATGTCTGCTCTCTCTAGCCAGAGGACCAGGAAAGGGCAGCCTAGCAAAACAGAGCATTTTTAGACAATAAGAGCTCTGTTTCAGCCAAAATATCACAGAAAAAAGCTGTAACCTCACCCCCACTCCTACCACAAAAAAAAAAGTTGAGTGGGGAATCCAGATTTCCACCTTTGTCAGGCTCTCAGGCAGCATGAGTGAACACCTAGACTTCTATGACCACTGGGCAGTAATAAGGCTGTATCTCTCCCTCTCGCTGCCAGAGCGATGTTCAAGGAAGCCAGATAAAACAGAAGATTAAATAAAATCCAGTGTCTCGTAGTATAATACCCAAATGTTCAAATTTCAAGAGAATACATTATACCAAGAATCGAAATGATCTCAAACTGAATGAAAAAGATGATAATCAATAAATGCCAACATTGAAAAGATAGAGATGTTAGAATCATCTGTCCAATATTTTAAAGCGGCCATCATAATACTTCATGTAAAATTATTTAAAAAATAAAAGTTCATCAGGCGCCTGGGTGGCTCAGTGGGTTAAAGCCTCTGCTTTCGGCTCAGGTCATGATCTCAGGGTCCTGGGATCGAGGCCCACGTTGGGCTCTCTGCTCAGCAGGGAGCCTGCTTCCTCCTCTCTCTCTGCCTGTCTCTCTGCCTACTTGTGATCTCTCTCTCTGTCGAATGAATAAATAAAATTCTTTAAAAAAAATAAAAAAATAAAAGTTCATCAAAGAAATAGAAGGTGTAAAAAAGAACTGCCTATTTGGTATAGTACTTTATTGGTGTATGTTACTATGATACTATATTGGTGAATACTTGTCACTATACATTTGTCCAAACCTACAGAATGTACAACAGCAAGAGTGAACCCTAACTTAAACAATAGACTTTGAGTAATAATGTGTAAGTTAGGTTCATCTCTTTTAAGAAATGTACTACTCTGGTGTGATGTTGATAATGAAGAAGGCTATGCATGCATCCTAACTATGGACATATGGGAACTCTTGCATTTTCTGCTCAATTTTTGTGTGAACCCAAAATTGCTCTTAAAAAATAAGGTCTGTTCACGAAATGTGAAATTTAGAACTAAAAATACATTAACTTAAATAAAAAATTCAGAGGCTAGGAACAAAAGCAAAATGTAGAGGACAAAGAAAAGAATCAGTGATCTCAAAGACAGAACAATAGAAACGCCCAGTCTGAATAACAAGAAAGACAATAAAAAGAAAAACAAAGCAATCCTCAGGAACTTAGGGGAATATACCAAAAGATCCAACATTCCTTTTGGGTTTTTTTTTAAGATATTATTTATTTGAGAGAGAGAGAGAGAGAGAGAGAGAGAGAGACAGAGCATGAGAGGAGAGAAGGTTAAAGTCGGAGAAGCAGACTCCCCACGGAGCGGGGAGCCCGATTTGGAGCTTGATCCCAGGACTCTGGGATCATGACCTGAGCTGAAGGCAGTTAACCAACTGAGCCACCCAGGCACCCAAGATCCAATATTCTTGTCACTAGAATCCCAAAAGGAAAAGAAAAAGGATGGCTGAAGAAGTAGTCAAAGAAATAATGTGTGAGGGGCGCCTGGGTGGCTCAGTTGGTTAAGCAACTGCCTCCGGTTGGGTCATGATCCCGGAGACCCGGGATCAAGTCCCACATTGGGCTCCCTGCTCGGCGGGAAGCCTTCTTCTCCCTCTCTCACTCCCCCTACTTGTGTTCCCTCTCTGGCTGTGTTTCCCTCTGTCAAATAAATAAAATCTTTAAAAAAAAAAAAAAAGAATGTGTGAAACCTCAAATTTGGTGAAAGACAAAAACCTAAATTTAATAAGCTGAGTGAACTTTAAAGAGGATAGACCAAAAAAAAATTCTACCAAGGCACATTAAAGTCAAACTCCTCAATACTCAAGACAAAAATTCTTTAAAGCAGTGAGGGAGAAATGACATCTTATATTTAGGAGACAATTCCAAAGACAACACATTTCACATCAGAAATTATGAAAACCAGAAGAAAGTGGCACAGTTTTCAAGTGCTGAATGAAAAGAACTGACAACTGAGAATTCTAGATATAGCAAAAATACACTTAGGAATAAAGAGGAACTCAAGACATTCTCAAATTAAGGAACACTAGTAGAATTTGTCAACAGCAGACCCACTGTAAAATAATGACTCGAGGAGTTCTCCAAACTTAAAACAATTTAAGGAATCATGAAATATTACATGGGAAGAAAGAACATGTTAAGCAAAAATATGAATAATTACAATAGACTTTTTTCTCTTGGCTTTCCTAAAATTATAATACCATGTAATATGGTTCCAAATATATAGAGAGAGTAAATATTTAAGACAATTATATTATGAATGGGGGAGGACAAAAGAATGTAAATGGGAGTAAGTTTTGTTACTCACATGAACTGGTCAAACAGTGACATTACTAAACTATGATAAGCTATGTGAATGTAATGCCTAGAGTAACCTTAAAAAAAAGTTGTAAATAGAGATATGCTCAAAAACATTATAGATAAGCCAAAATAGAATTCTACAAAACTTTCAAGAAACCCACGGGAAGACAAGAAAAATAAAACACACAAAAAAATAAAAACAGAGAGAATAGAAAACAAACACAAAAAAACGGCAGACGTAAGCCCTAATATACCAGTAATTACATCAAATGTGAATGGTCCAAATAAACAAATTAAAAATAATCTGGCAGAGTGGATTGGAAAATAGCACTATGATATCCAAAAGAAACTCATTTCAAATATAAAGGTATAGGCAGGTTAAAAGTAAAAGGATGCAGGATGCCTGGGTGACTTAGTTGGTTAGGCATCTGCCTTCGGCTCAGGTCATGATCCCAGGGTCCTTGGATCAAATCCCACATCAGACTCCCTGCTCAGTAGGGAGGCTGCTTCTCCCTCTGCCTCAGCCTCTCTCTGTGTCTCTAATGAATAAATAAATAAAATCTTTTAAAAAAAGTAAAAGGATGCAAACATGTCTATCACACAAACATTAATTAAAAGAAAGCATAAAGTATTTTATTAATAGGAACTTCAGAGCCAAAAAAGAGAAGCTCCATCAGAATCAGGAACATAATAAAATGATAAAAGTGCTAATCTACCAAAAAGACATATTAATCCTAAATGTGTATGCACCACATAACAGAAAGAAAACAAGAAAATCTCCAAACACTTTAAAACTAAACAATACACTTCTACCTGGTTCTCTCTCAAAATGGAAACCTCATGGAAATTAAAAAATGCATTGAATTGTTAGAAAATGAAAATATATCAATTTATGGGATATAACTAAAGCATTACTAAAAAGGAAATTTATAGCATTAAATGAATACATTAGAAAAGAAAGTCTCAAATGAAAAAGGTTTCACATAGAAAAAGAAGAGCAAAGTAAATTCAAAGCAGGTGGATAGAAAAAAACAATTAAGAATAAGAGTAATGAATGAAATTAAAAACAATAGCACAGAAATCAAGGTAACAATGATTATTGGAAAGATCAATAAAATGGATAACACTCTACCAAGACTCGTAAAGAAAAAAAAAAAAGACAAATTACTAGTATCAAGAATGAAATAGGGAATAGCACTCCGGATTCTGCACACACACTACAAGAATAGTAAGTTTTATTTTTCTAATAAAAGGGGGGTTTGAGGGATGCCTGGTTGGCTCAATTGTTAAGCGGCTACCATTGGCTCAGGTCATGATCCCAGGGCCCTGGGATCAAGCCCTGTGTTGAGCTCTCGGCTCAGCATGGAACCTGCTTCTCCCCTCCGTCTGCCTGCTGCTCCCCCTACTTGTGCTCTCCCTCTGTGTCAAATAAATAAATAGAATCTTTTTTAAAAAAAGTAAAAGAGGGGTTTGAAAACATGATAAAGATAAAATAAACTACCAAAACTTAGTTTGGGGAAAAAAGCTAAACCTTAGAGAAATTAAAATTACAGCTCCTAAAGTTAAGCTCTTAATGTACAGGTTAAGCATATCTTTGGCATAGCTGAAACAAGATTTGAAGAGCTAGAAGATGAATTTGAAGAAATTACCCAGAATGCAGCACAGATATGGAAAAATAAAACAATATGACAGCGATATTAAGAACTATAGAAACTAAAATAAAAATGTATACCTCTAATAGAACTTTAAAAAGGAAAGACTAGAGAGACTATTTGAAGAGTTACTAGTTAGCACTATCCAGGTGATCAAAGAAACCAATGCTCATAGTCAGGATTATCAGTGAATCCCACATAGAAAAATAAAAAGAAATAACCTAGAACCTTGTGGTAGAACTATAGAACTCAAAAGACAAAAAGATGGTTTTTAAAAATCTTTAGAAAGAAAAGTAAAACAAATCATGATTGGGGTGCTTGGGTGGCTCAGCTGGTTGTGCATCCGGCTCTTGGTTTAGGCTCAGGTCATGATCTCAGGGTTGTGGGATCTGTGGATTGAGCTCCACGTGGAGCTCAGTATGGAGTCTGCTGGATTTCCCTCTCCCTCTCCCCCTACCACTGCTTCTCCCTCTGCTTGTGCTCTCTCTCTCTCTCAAATAAATAAAGAAAATCTAAAAAAAAAAAAATCATATTAGACAGATGACTTCTTTTTTTTTTTATTGTTACTAAATTTTTTTTTCCAGTGTCCCAAGATTCATTCCCCATTCCCCACACCCAGTGCTCCACGCTCTAGGTGTCCCCAGTACCCACCACCAGGCTCTCCCATCCCTCCACCCCCCTCCCTCCAAGTCGCTCAGTTTGTTTCTGTGTCCAAAGTCTCTGTTGTTTCGTCTCCCTCCCTGGATTACCCTACTTCCCATTTACTTTCCTTCTCCCACTGTTCTCCAGGTTACCCCTCATGCACCGCAAGTAAGTAAAACCATGTGATGCTTGACCTTCTCTTCCTGGCTTATTTCACTCAGCATAATCTCTTCCAGTCCAGTCCATGTTGCTACAAAAGTTGGATATTCGTCCTTTCTGATGCAGGCGTAGTATTCCATTGTATATATGTA
>PITA01005485.1:0-110185 GCA_004023965.1 Spilogale gracilis | reverse complement strand
TGCCTTGTTCCTGATCTCAGAGGAAAGGCTGTCAGTTTTTCCCCATTGAGGATGATATTCGCTGTGGGTTTTTCATAGATAGATTTTATGAGGTTGAGAAATGTTCCCTCTATCCCTATACTTTGAAGAGTTTTGATCAGGAACGGGTGTTGTATTTTGTCAAATGCCTTTTCTGCATCAATTGAGAGTACCATGTGGTTTTTCTCTCTTCTCTTATTGATCTGTTCTATCACGTCGATTGTTTTGCGGGTGTTGAACCACCCCTGCATCCCTGGGATAAAACCCACCTGGTCATGGTGGATAATCTTTTTAATGTATTGTTGGATCCTGTTAGCAAGGATCTTGTTGAGAATCTTGGCATCCATATTCATCAGCAATATTGGTCTGAAGTTCTTCTTTTTAAACACGAATTTTGACACAAGTACTGTTCACTATACTTTTCTCCCACCTCTGCTGGACTGTTAGCTCCTTTAAGAGGACAGTGTCGTACAGGATGGTGTTCAATCCTTACAGTCACTGGCCATGAGTATGAAGCACTTAATTGACTTAATTGACTTAATCTATTGACTTAATCGCTATTAGGATAAATATTAACTCCATTAATTTATACACTTTCTATGTATTTAGTTTTCTATGAATACAACCTCTTTAACTTCTAAGGTGATAATGCTTCTAATGCTAAAGACTGAATTTATTTTATACCCACCCAGTTGATAGATGTATTTAGTAATCAACAGAAGCCATGTAAAACCAACAGTTCATACATAGCCTAGTAACACTTAATAAAACTGGCCTAATACCTTTCCCTTCAACTTACTTTGTAGAGGAAATCCAAAATATTTACTTTTCTTCTGGCTAAATATCCCCAAGATCACCTAATTCACTGACTAACAAGACTCTTCTATTTTAAACAATACTGCTTTTTGTGTATTTTTCAAACCAGTGACCCTCAAAACAGCTCCCATTTCGAACATCTTAACTCTGTTTTTACTTTAGTTACTTTTTTAAAAACAGCTCTCTGGAGATATCATTCATATTATTTTCCAGCTACTTTTTAAAAAAGATTTTATTTATTTATTTGACACAGAGAGAGCGAGAAATAACAGGTAGGCAGAGAGAGAGGAGGAAGCAGGCTCCCTGCTGAGCAGAGAGCTTGATGTGGGGCTCGATCCCAGGACTCTGAGATCATGACCTGAGCTGAAAGCAGAGGGTTAACCCTCTGAGCCACCCAGGCGCCCCCCCCCCCCCGTTACATTTTGAAAGTCTCCACATTCCTGTCCTGGAGCTGGAATTAAACTTAGAATTATATATATACATATTTATTTCTTTTAATTTTTCTCAATTTTCAGAAAGAGTACAGACATTAAAGTTTACGTTCCAAACCATAGTAAGGTATTTGAACAGATTCTTTATTATCCTTCCCCTCCTGTGGTCTCCATCTGCCTTCAGGATGCTTACCAGGCCCTTATCCTGGAGGCACATCATCAGAGTGCACACATCTCCTGTTGATTGGTGATTCACCAACATTACTGCTTCATCTTGTGAAACGGCTTTAATATCGTCCCCCCATTCCATCACTGGAAGAACAACAAAGCTGTCACTTAAAGATTTTACATTACTAGAAAACTTATATTGGACAAACTGGTACACATCAATGATGATAGTCTGAACTAAGTTTACTTCCTAAAAAATCAGGCTGTCTATATAACATCTTATAGACATAACATTTTATAGAGCCCCCAAATATCCATTAAAATGTAAAAATGGTCATCCTTTGACCTAGAAGTTTCACTTCTTAGACATTTATCCTGCAGAAACATTTGTAATGGAAGAGTATAAAACCACTGAAGGAATAGCAGGTATCTCTATATACTGATTCAGAAAGGACTTCTTATCAAGGAAATAAAGCAAATCACAAAACATTATGTATAGCATGAGTCCACCTTTTTAATGAAGGACTAAAATTTATGTTATTTAATACAGTAAAAACAAGTCTTAAAAAAAGTCTAAGGGAATGAATTCTACTACTGATATTGATCACGAATTAGGACAAGGTTTCCAGAGCCCTCCAAACTCTACTTTATAATAAAATGTGAAAACATTACAAATACATGCAAGTATTTTCATTTTTAAATAAGAAAACTAATAAGGATGTTACACTTATTAAGAACCTCCAGACAAATTCATTGTACCAGAACCTATATGTACACTCTAAGAAAAACACTGGTGTCTCCGTGCACTTATGCCTCATTTTACAGTAAATCTACTTCACAGAAAAAAGATAATTGAGCATCAGGATAGTTTTGAACATCAGGATTCTACAAGACAAAGCTTCCAGGGTTCCTCAAATGTCTGACATGAATTATGAGAGGCTGTTTATATATTCCTACTCCTCTCATGCACGGCTAAAGGGAAAAAAAGTCAACCTGCCTGCCTGTAATAGTTCTGGATGCAGGAGGCCTGGGAGATGGGGAGTTCACCTGCTCTACCTCCCCCAGCCTCTCTCCTTGTCCGGCTACCCTTCACTATCACCCCAAATACAGGAGCTCCTCATAAGAGCTCATATGAGAAAAGGGGTTTGATAATTGCTTCTTTCTGTTAAAACCCACTTAAGCAAGGCATCTATTTATTGATTTTTAAAGACCTTAAAATTTCTATTAAGGAAATTTTCAGCAGGGCTAAACATAGCATTAAGTTGTGGGACCTCTTTGTAAAGTGAGGTAGTCTAATCATTACCAACACTCAAATGTTATTCCCAACACCTAAAGATCTTCTACTACATGAGAAAATTTTTATTTCAGGTTTTTTTTTTAAATGAATGCAGCATAAAACTACACTAAAGTCTGTCAAATAATCCTTAAGGAATAGAGGTAAAACACTGGGAGAGAACCCAGCCTAGCCCCTTGAAAAATGTAGCAGCACCTACTTTCCTTCCAGTGGCCTTTCCTTCCCCAAGTTCCCAATTCAGCTCAGTTGACAAGCCAACTACTGAAACACATTTAAACAGTTGCTGTATCATACATTGCTGTGGGGAGTTTGAATTGGTACAACAGTTGGGGAAGTCAATTTGGCAATATATATCAAAACTGAGAAATGCAGAAAATCTTTTATCGAGAAATTCTGCTTCTAGGAATTCAACTTACAGATATACTTATTTATGTGCAGACTGACACGTATGCAAAACTAGCTACTGCAGCCTTATTTGTAAGAGCAAAGAGGAAGGGGTGCCTGAGTGGTGCAGTTGGTTAAGCGACTGACTCTTGGTTTTGGCTCAGGTCGTGCCCTTACAGTTTTAAGGTTGAGCCCCATGTCAGGCTCTACACTCAGCTTGGAGTCTGCTTAAGATTTTCTCTCCCTTTCACTCTGCTCCTCCCTCCCTCTCATGCTCTCTCTAAAATAAATAAATAAATCTAAAAAAAAAAAAAAGGAGGAACGAGGAAAACAACTCAAAAAGGAGACTAGCTCAAATTCATAGAAATTGAAAAACAATGATGGTTTCTAGGAGGAGGAAATGGGAAGGTGCTATTCAATTAGTAGAGAGCTTCAGTTTTGCAAGATGAAAAAGTTCTGAAGATTGGTTACACAATAATGTGAATATACTTAATGCTGAACTATACACTTAAAAATGGTGAAGATGAGGGATGACTGGGAGGTATAGTCACTTGACTTGGTTTCAGCTCAGGTCATAATCTCATGGGTTGTGGGAACAAGCCCTCCCAACTCCCGAGGGGCTCCATACTGATGTGGAGTCTGCTTAAGATTTTTCCTCCCTTTTCCTTTGCCCCTCCCCTTGCTCATCTGTGCTCTCTCTCAAATAAATTTTTTAAAAAATCTTTTAAAAAATGGTTAAGACAGGGGTGCTTGGGTGGCTCAGTTGGCTGAGCGACTGCCTTCAGCTCAGGTCATGATCCTGGAGACCCGGGATCGAGCCCCACATTGGGCTTTCTGCTCAGGGGGAAGCCTGCTTCTCCCTCTCTCAGTCCCTCTGCTTGTGTTCCCTCTCTAGCTGCTGTCAAATAAATAAATAAAATCTTTAAAAAAATAAAAAATTTAAAAAAATAAAAAATGGTTAAGATGATAAATTCTGTGTTATGTATATATCACCACAATTAAAAATTTAAAAGGGAGACTAGTTAAATTATAATATATCTACATAAAGGAATATTATGTAATCATATCATTTGTATACTAATATGGAATAATATACTTTAAATAACAAAAGCAAAATGCAAAACAGTGTGTCAGGAATTCCAACAGTTAGGTTTTATTTATTTATTTATTTATTTATTTATTTTTTTTAAAGATTTTATTTATTTGACAGAGAGAAACACAGCCAGAGAGGGAACACAAGCAGGGGGAGTGAGAGAGGGAGAAGCAGGCTTCCAGCCGAGCAGGGAGCCCGATGTGGGGCTCGATCCCAGGTCTCCGGGATCACGACCTGAGCCGAAGGCAGTCGCCTAACCAACTGAGCCACCCAGGCGCCCCAACAGTTAGGTTTTAAAAAGGATGGAGGGAAAGGCACCTGGGGACTCCGTGCATTAAGCATTCGACTCTTGATTTCTGATCAGATAGGTATCTCAGGGTCATGATATCCTGATTTCAACTCAGTGCAAGATCTCAGGGTCATGAGATCAAGCCTGCTTAAGATTCTCTCCCTCCAGGCACCCTCCAGGGTGCCTAGGTGGTTGAGTTGATAAGTGGCTGCCTTTGGCTCAGGTCATGATCCCAGGATCCTGGGATGGAGCGCTGAGTGGGGCTTCCCTGCTCAGCAGGGAGTCTTCTTCTCCCTATGCCCCTCCCCCCAACTCCTGTGAGCATGCACCTATGTGCACTCTCTCTCTCCCCCTCTCTAATAAATAAAATCTTTAAAGAAAAAAAAGATTCTCTCCCTTCCTCTCCCTCTGATCCTACCCCTACCCCATTCACACCCCCCACAAAAAATAATATATAATAAAGTAAAAAGAATAGAGGGAAGTATATTTGCTAAACAGAAATTCCATCATGCCTCTGTTGATAATCCTTCAACAGAGACAGACACACGTGTGCACACACACACACATTACTCTTTCATTAATTCATTCCTCATTCAATAAATTAGCACCAGGCATTGTTAGGTGTTGTGGATATAAAATGAAAATATCAGTTGCATTTCTATGCCCTAAAAATGAGACAGAAGAAAGAGAAATTAAGGAATCGATCCCATTTACAACTGCATCAAAAACTATAAGATACCTAAGAATAAACCTAACCAAAGAGGCAAAGGATCTGTACTCAGAAAAACTATAGAATACTCATGAAAGATATTGAGAAAGACACAAAGAAATGGAAAAACGTTCCATGTGCATGGACTGGAAGAACAAATATTAAAATGTCTATGCTACCTAGAGCAATCTATACATTCAATGCAATCCTTATTAAAATACCATCAGTTTTTTTCCACAGAGCTGGAACAAATAATCCTAAAATTTGTATCGAACCAGAAAAGACCCCAAATAGCCAGAGGAATGTTAAAAAGAAAACCAAAGCTGGTAGCATCACAATTCCAGACTTCCAGCTCCATTACAAAGCTATAATCATCAAGACAGTATGATACTGGCACAAAAACAGACATGTAGATCAATGCAACAGAATAGAAAACCCAGAAATGGGCCTTCAACTCTATGGTAAATTAATCTTTGACAAAGCAGAAAAGACTATCCAGTGGAAAAAAGATAGTCCCTTCAACAAATGGTGTTAGAAAAATTAGAAAGCCACATGCAGAAGAATGAAACTGGACCATTTCCTTATACCACACAATAAAATAGACTCAAAATGGATGAAAGACCTAAATATTGAGACAGGAATCCATCAAAATGCTAGAAGAGAACACAGGTAGCAACCTCTGTGACTTCAGCCACAGCAACTTCTTGCTAGACACATCTCCAAAGGCAAGGGAAACAAGGGCAAAAATGAACTAGTGGGACTTTATCAAGATAAAAAGCTTTTGCACATCAAAGGAAAAAGTGGAAAAACCTGAAAGACAAGGTACAGAATGGGAGAAGATACTTGCAAATGTCTTATTAGATAAAGGGCTAGTATCAAAATCTACAAAGAACTTATCAAATTCAGTACCCAAGAACAAATAACCTAATCAAGAAATGGGCAGAAGACATGGGCAGACATGTCTTCAAATAGGACATACAAATAGCCAACAGACACATAAAAGCATGCTCAACATTACTCAGCATCAGGGAAATACAAATCAAAACAATGAGACACCACCTCACACCAGTCAGAATAGCTGAACATAACAAGTTAGGAAATGTCAGATGTTAGCAAGGATGCGGAGAAAGGGGAACCCTCCTATACTGTTGGTGGGAAGGCAAGCTGGTGCAGCCACTCTGGAAAACAATATGGAGGTTCCTTAAGAAGTTAAAAATAGAGCTACCCTATGGCTGAGCAACTGCACTACTAGGCATTTACCCCAAAGATACAAAGGTAATGATCTGAAGGGACCCGAACCCCAATGTTTATAGCAGCAATGTCCATATTAGCCAAACTATGAAAGAGTCCAGATGTCCACTGGCAGATGAATGGATAAAGAAGATGTGGTCTGCATATACAATGGAATATTATGCAGCCATCAAAAGTGAAATTGTGCCATTTGCAACAACGTGGACGGAACCAGAGGGTATTATGCCAAGCAAAATAAGTTAATTGGAGAAAGACAATTATCATATGATCTCATTCATATGTGGAATTTAAGAAGCAAAACAGAGGAGGATGTGGAAGAGAGGAAAAATAAAACAAGATGAAATCAGAGAGAGAGAGACAAACCATAAGAGACTCTTAATCACAGGAAACAAACTGAGGGTTGCTGGGGGGATAGGATAACTGGGAGATGGACATTAGGGAGAGCACATGATATAATGAGCATGGGGTATTATATAAAACTGATGAATCACTGACCTCTCCTTCTGAAACTAATAGTACATTATATGTTAATTAAATGAATTTCAATTTTAAAGAAGGGAAAAAGGAAAACAGAATAAAATAAAAGAACAAAAATATTATTCTATAGCAGTTAAAATGTTCAAGAAAAGTCTAGCTTGGTTCTACAAATATTGAGCTATTAAGAAGGAATGTGGAAAGTCTTCTGGCTCTACATCTATATAAACAGAGGTTTCATAACAAAATATTCCTTTATTGTAATTTCTGCCACATGAATGGAAAATGCTAGATACCTAGGTCCATGCAGTGGAAAAGCATGTAAGTGAATATAACTGTAAATAAGTTATTGGTTTTTTTTTACATAAAATGTATCCTACCTGTTTGCTTTATATAAAGCAGATAAATCAAATGTGTTGGCTTCAATCTCTTAAATTGAATTTAGAACCCCTTGAAATGGTCTGAATAGTGCCCACTCTCACCAAATTTACATCCATCCAAAATCTATAAAGGGTACCTTATTTGAAAACAGGGTCTATGCAGAGATAATCCATTTAAGATGAGGTCTTACTGGATTAGGATGGGTCCTACGTCTAAGTCCAATATCACAGGTGTCCTTTAGGAAGAGGAAAACGTGGACAGAGAGATACACAGGGAGAATGCCATGGGACAACAGAAGCGGAGGGACTAGAGTGACAGATCTACAAGCCAAGGACTGAGGACAACCACCAGAAGCAGCAATAAGCAAGGAAGGATGCTCCCCTAGAGCTTCCAGAGAGAGCATGGCCATGCCCACACCTTGATTTTAGACTTCAAACCTCCAGAACTGTAAGAGAATAAACTTCTCTTATTTGAAGCCGCCCTGTTTGTGGTACTCTGTTACATCAAAGCAGACCCCTGAAACTCATATACCCCACCCACCTCAACTTTCCCCACCCCTTTTTTCTCCTTCCCATTCTATTACCCCCAGAATTATAGTTTTTTTTCCTGAACAAATAAAGGAAAAGAATGGCACTGTACTCTAAACATCTACAACATTTTAATAGACATCTAACGTTATGTATTATAAATGGCTCTTAATGTTCATTTCTAGAATCTTTTCAGGGTATAATCATTAAGAGTTAATCCAATATATATTTTACCTCTCAGCCATAATTTATTTTCAAACTCAGTGTCAATTTACTAAGACTCACATGGCATACTCAGTCAAATAAGGGAGGATAGCTTAAAAATTTATACCCGATGTAGCAATAAAGTCATGTTGAATTTTGTAAAATCTCAATTTCATTCAGTATATTTAGTTTTCAATATTTATGATATTCTTTTATTATACATTTGCCTTATCACTACATTCTTCAAAGATCACTGTTAGAATGTCACATGACAAAATCAAGATAAAAATACTTGTAGAGAAAAAGCATTTATCTTATGTATGAAGAGGCTATGTTCTTCAGTTCATACCCTGCTTTCCCAGAACCTGTAAGTATAATAATGGAGCCAATATCTTAACCAAGGAATAGAATTATTTGCATCTTAAAGAACAGAAGCTCTGGATGCCTGCCAGTTCTTATACTGTACTGGACTGGAAGAACAGAAATATTTTAACACATTGTTCTATGAAATAAATTATCAAAAAAGAACTAGGTCAGGTCCACTATTTCCAAAGTGAATGAAGGACAACTGAATAAAATCTGGAAGAAAACTTTTCCAGTTGCAACTGAATTTTTTTAATTCTTGTTAAAAACCAAAGCCAAGGAGTATCACCTACCCCCCACACACCTTTTTCTCTTTCTTTCTAACACATCAATAAACCTCCCTCAAATATTATATACTAGTATTAATTTATATAGTTTACACATCTCAGAGAGAAAATAAAGCAATATGAATCCATCCTAAATTCCTTAAAAACAGTGATGCTAAGCCCATTATACTGATTCACAAAACAGAATTAATGTGGGGAAGGAAGGTTGCTGAATATATGACCACAAGAGCTCATCTTTCTAAGTTCAAAAAAAATTATGACTGAAAGTTCATACCACAAACTGTTTTACCATTCTGTTTCATTTTTCTTATTTATGAAATATTGATATTATTAATGCTACCCAAACAGAAAGTGAATATGAATGTTATATAATTGATAGAATCACAGAAGTCGTGGGTAACTGGATTACATGACAGTTGAAGTCACTTTTGGAATCACCATTAAGTAAAAGAGTCATATTTCTACGATGTCATGTAAGGTCAGGTATTCTAAGACGAACAGTCAAGATTAAAGAGTGACCCCTACCCCCCCCCAAAAACGTGAAAGAACTTCACATATCTCAAGAACTGTGTCTACTAATAGCTCACACTGGAGGCAGACTGGGTTCATCCAAAGTTAGGGGATAACAGAGAAAATGGGGCAAGATAGAAAGGGACTGAGGATATTAATTAAAGGTGGTCCAGAGAAAGCAGGTACTGATTAATGGAGGGGAGGCTGGCCGGTGAGAAAGAACCAAGCAAGGAGATACTAGATCCATCCCCTACCTTCACTCTTACCCCTCCTATTCAAACTCCCAGAAGCAGGGCCCAGACATTTAGGAAAAGCCCCCTATTCCACTTCTAGGTATTTATCTGAAGGAAAGAAAAACACTAACTGGAAAAGATATGTGTACCTTCATTTCATTGCAGCAGTATTTACATGAACCAAGATATGGAAACAACCTGTGCTCATCAGTGAATGAATGGCAATAACACACACACACACACACACACACACACACACACACACACAGAGAGAAGAATATTATTCAGTCATAAAAAAGAGTGAAGTCTTGCCATTTGCAACAATACAGATAGACCTTGAGGGGTTTATGCTAAGTAAAATAAGTCAGAGAAAGACAAATACTGTATGATCTTTTTTATATGTGAAATCTTTTTTAAAAGCAACCAACCAAACACTGAGCTCATAGACACAGAAAGCAGACTGGTGGTTGCCGGAGGGCTGTGGAAGTGGGGAGGGAGAATGGGTGAACTGTTTTTGTTTTTAGTTTAAGTAAATTGTTAAATTAAAAAAAAAAAGCATAGTCATGTGTTATTACCAGACACCCCAAAAAAGCCCTTAATGTGAAAGATAGAAAACAGAAAAATAAAGGACCTGGAGGAAACAAATACATGAAAAAGAAAACCTCAAAAGAGATCAGCATTAATACACTGAAGTAAGAGGGGCGCCTGGGTGGCTCAGTTGGTTAAGCGACTGCCTTCGGCTCAGGTCATGATCCTGGAGACCAGGGATCGAGTCCCACATCGGGCTCCCTACTCGGCAGAAAGCCTGCTTCTCCCTCTCTCACTCCCCCTGCTTGTGTTCCCTCTCTGGCTGTGTTTCTCTCTGTCAAATAAATAAAATCTTTAAAAAAAAATACACTGAAGTAAGAGATTATGATGATGATGGCGATATAACCATGAGACATGAACAAAATGCTTAAAAAAACACACGAGAAAGAAACATTCAGGGAAGAAAATGGAACAGGTGGAAATCACTATGTTAGCAAAAACAAAAAACTTAATAGATTGAGAGATAAAGTTGGGGAAAGGAGATAAAGAGTTGGAAAACAGGAGAGAAAAGATTTGAACATGAGAGGGCCATTCCACAAAATCAAACACTCAAATAATATAAGTTCTGGAAAAAAGAACAAAGGAAAAGAAATCAACAAAATAATTAACATGTAAGGATGTAAATCTCCAGACTGACAGGGAACATCCAGTAACCAGTATAGCCGATGAAAATATCCACACCATCACTCCACGGTATACACATCCAGAAAGTTTCAGAACAACGCAGCAAAAGGGAAGATGCTACAAATGTTCAGAAAGAAAAAAAATAGGAAGCAAAGGTACGGAATCAAATTGGCTTTGGAAACAGCTACAGAAAGTTAAAGGATAGTAGAGTTACAGTTTCAAAATCCTGACGAGGAACTATTTCCAACTTGGAATTCTCTACCCAAACTACCCACCAGGTGTGACAGTAAAAAAAACATTTCCAGGTGAGGTGCAACATCTCAAAAAACAAGGCTCTTGTTCACAGGAAGCTAGATATGTTATATATGTGCTTGCCAAATAAGGGGATAAAGCAAGAAAGAGAAAACTATGATATAAGCAGCTGGGAATAAAAATGCCAGAGACAGGCAAAAGGAATTCCCAGGATGACAAGGAAGGGAGGTCCTAAGATGTTAGTTGCACACTAGACTTACTGGATAACCAGTCCAAACTGGAGTAAGTTAGGGGCTTCCCAGAGAGACTGTCAAAAAAAATGAAATTGACAGAACAGCATCTGAATGTTTTGAGAACTCTAAAACTGACAAGAAGTTTGGGGTTGAATTAATGATCATTTCATAGAAAAGTAAGCAAAGGAAGGGCACCTGGGTGGCTCAGTCATTAAGCGTCTGCCTTCAGCTCAGGTCATGAATCCAGGGTCCTGGGATCGAGAACCACATCGGGCTCCCTGCTCCACGTGAAGCCTGCTTTTCCCTCTCCCACTCCCCCTGCTTGTGTTCCCTCTCTCACTGTCTCTTTCTCTCTCTCTGTGACAAAGAAATAAATAAATTCTTAAAAAAAAAGAAAGAACAAACAAAAAGTAAGCAAAGAAAAAATAAAACAAAAAACAAAAATTACTAACTCTAAGGAAACCACTGTATAGGAAAGTGAAAGTAAACACAATTTTAGTATATGGCTCAGCTATAAACAGATTATATATTCATAATTAAAGAAAATCTCTGAATATGATATAATAAAATTATAATAAAATTCACTACAATCTAGAAAGATTACTTTTTAAGGTATTACTGAAAAATGCGATGAAGATGTAATTAAAATAATACTAAGCTCAGGGTGCCTGGGTGGCTCAGTCGTTAAGCATCTGCCTTCGGCTCGGGTCATGATCCCGGAGTCCTGGGTTCAAGCCCCACATAAAATAAAATCTTTAAGAAAAATAATACTAAACACCACACAGAAGAAAATCACCCAAAATTCCACTGTCCAGAGATAAGAAGACACTATTAAAAGTTTTGTAGTATAGGGGCGCCTGGGTATCTCAGTTGGTTAAGCGACTGCCTTCGGCTCAGGTCGTGATCTCGGAGACCCGGAATCGAGTCCCACATCAGGCTCCCTGCTCGGCAGGAAGCCTGCTTCTCCCTCTCTCACTCCCCCTGCTTGTGTTCCCTCTCTGGCTGTGTTTCTCTCTGTCAAATAAATAAAATCTTTTAAAAAAAATTTTTGTAGTATATTTTCCGATTTTTCTATGTGTATAAAGATAAATTTCCAAGCCAAAAAGGAATGATACTTAACATATTATTATATCATTTGAAATTTAATGTATCATGTAAAATTGCTATCATCAAATATGCTTCCACCTTATTTTTAATGCTATATAATAATTTATTACATGTAAGTCCTATAGCTTAGTTAAATCCCTAATGCTGGGTACTAGCTACTTATTACAGAAAGTGCTAGACAAATAAGTATACAAAGCAAAGAGCTATGGGGTTTCTGATCTAAAAACTATTATAACTTCCTTAAAACAAGGAGTACAAATGTCTCTATTTACAAATGTTAAGTTACCAAAACAAGTAAGTTAAAAGCACAAAAATGTATTTTAGCAAGTATTGGAACTGCTGTATAGCTTGATGGCGATGCCGGTTATGTAACTGCCTATGTCTGTGAAAAACTCACAGGCTATCAACTACAAGGGGTAAATTTTACTGCATGCAAATTATACCACAATAAACCTGAGTGAAAAACACATGCACAAATTTAGAAGATATGACTTTTTAATATGTTCTTTGAGTCAGTGAATAAACTCACAGAAATCTGAAAACTTTGATAAGTTCTAAATGGGTAACAGAGTTCCAAAGAATTAAAAGAGTAGAAACCAATTAAATTGATAAAACAGAAAACTGAGAAAGAAATCAATGAAACCAAAAGAAGCTGTTAAGATAGTCAATAAATAAAATTTATAAACCTGTAGCAAAACTAACAAAAAAACACCCCAAATTATCACTGTCAGGAATAAAAGAGAGGACACCACTACACATATCACAAAGATTAAAAAAAAATTAAAGGTATATTATGAGCAACTTTACAAATATAAATCTGACAATTTTAGTGAAAGGACAAATTCCTTGAAAACCACAAATTAACAAACTCATCAAAGATTAAATAAACAAATTGAATAGTATACCTCTATTAAAGAAATTGATTATATAGTCAAAATTTTCCAAAAAATAATTCTTCCAGCCCAGACAGTATCACTAGCATATTCTACTAAACATTCAGAAAAAGAAAACCAATTTTAAACAATATCTTCTAGAAAATGGAAGAGAGTACTTTCAAGTTTATTTTACAAGACCAGCATTACTCTGATATCAAAACCAGAAAAATATAAATGAGAACTACAGATTGAAATTCTCAACAAATAATAGCAAGTGGAATCCAACAGCATACACCACAACCAAGTAAGATTTATCACAGGAAGGCAAGGGTTCAATATCATGAATCAATCAATGTAATTCACCCTGTTAACAGTCTAAATAAGAAAAACCGTGTGATCGTATTGCTATGGTCTAAATAGCTGTGTTCCCCTAAAATCCGTATGTTGAAATCCTAACCTTCAAAGGTGAAGTCAGTGGGGTCTTTCAGAATTAATCAGGTCATGAGAGTGTGGCCATCCGGACTGGGATTAGATTTCCCAGAGTTCCCCAGCCATTCCACCATGTGAGGGCACAGCGAGAAGGCCAAGAAAGATGGAGAGAGCCCGCACTAGAAGGTGACCATGCTGGCACCTTGATTTTGGACTTCCCACGCTCCAGAACTATAAGCAAGAAATTTCTGTTGTTTACAAGCCACCCTACAGGCAAGTAGAATATGCCTGTGATATTTTGTTATAGCAGCCTGAATGGACTAAGACATATGAATAGATGCACAAAAACATTTAACAAATTCCAATATCCATTCATAATAAAAACTCCTGGCAAACTAAGAATAGAAAGATAGTTCTTCAATGTAACAAAATACTTCTACACAAAACCTATAGCTAACATAATATTTAGTAGTAATTGTATATTACTGTTTCTCCCATAAAATTCAGAACAGGCCAAGAATATCAAATTTTCTCTCTCTTATTTCACAATATTCCAGAAGTCCTAGCCAGTTCAATAAGGCAAGGGAAAAAAAGTCATACAGGCTGAGAAAAGGGAGATAAAATTGTTCATATTCCAACAGCATGACTGTCTATGTACAATATCCCAATTAATCTAGAAAAGCTCTCATTATTAAAGGGGCACATGCAGCCTGATTTTTATAGCAGCATTAGCAACAATAGCCAAACCATGGAAAGAGCCCAGATGTCCATCAACTGATGAATGGACAAAGAAGATGTCTATATATATGTCTATATAAGACATATATATAGACGTGTATACACACACACACACACACACACACACACACACACACACAATGGAATGTTACCCAGCCATCAAAGAGAGTGAAATTTTGCCATCCAATGATGTGGATGGAACTAGAGTATATTGTGATAAGTGAAATAAGTCAGTCAGAGAAAGATAAATACCATATGATTTCACTCATATGTGGAATTTAAGAAACAAAACAGATGAACATATAGGAAGAAAAAAACAGAAAGAGGAAAGCAAAGCCTAGGAGACTCTTAACTATTGAGAACAGACTGAAAGTTGATGGAGGGAGGTGGGTGACTGATGAGTATTAAGGAGGGCACTCCTTATGATGAGCACTGGCTGTTATATGTAAGTGATGAACCACTAAATTCTATACCTGGAAGCAATATTACACTATATGTTAACTAACTAGAATTTAAATAAAAATTTGAAACAAAACAAAAAAACTCTCATTATTAATGTGAGTTTAATAAAGTTGCAGGATATAGAGCCAACACACAAAATAGCAATCCTTTTTTATACTAGAAGTGGACAAGACAAAATAAAAAATTTTTAAATCCCAACTTATAATAGTTCAAAAAATATACTCAGATATAAATGTAAAATATATAGATGGAATCAGTATGCTAAAAACTATAAAACAGTGATGAAAGAGATCACAGAAGGCCAAAATGAAATGATTATCATGTTTGTGGAAAGATTCAACATAGTAAAGAGCCAATTCTCCCACAAAATAACCTACAAATATAATGTAATTCCAATCAAAATTCCAGTAAGAATATTTCAGATATACATAATAAGATTCTAAAATTTATAAAGAAAGGCCAACAAACTAAAATAGCCAAATAAGTTTGAAAAAGGAGAATAAAGTTGGAGGAATCACACAAGCTGATTTTAAAATTCACCATAAAGCTACAGTAATCAAAATGATGTCTGAAGGACAGTCACAAAGATCAACAGACAGAGAGACTAGAAATTGACCACACAAATATGGCTAAGTGATTTTTGACAAAGGTGCTAAGTGAATCTCATTGAGGAAAACAAAACAGTCTTTTCAACAAACGAAATTACAAAAATATGAAATCTCAACCCATACCTTGGTACAACTAATTCAAAATGGACCAGAGAGCTAAATGTAAAACTCAGAACTACAAAACTTCTAAGAAGAAAACTTAGGAGAACGTGCATGACCTGGAGCTAGGCAAAGTGTTCTTAGACATGACATAAAAAGCACAATCCATAAAAGGGAAAAAAAAATCAGTAAATTGGACTTCATCAAAATTTAAACCTTTTGCTCAGGAAAAGATACTATTAAGGGGATAAAAAAGACCAGGGGAAAATATATACAATCACATAGCCAACAAAGGATTTGTATCTTCATATCCAGAATATATAAAGAACTCCGAGGGACGCCTGGGTGGCTCAGTCCTTGCGCATCTGCCTTCAGCTCAGGTCATGATCCCTGGGTCCTGGGATCAAGCCACATCAGGCCCCCTGCTCAGCAGGAAGCCAGTTTCTCTCTCTCCCACTCCTCCTGCTTATGTTTCCTCTCTCGCTGTGTCTCTCTCTGTCAAATAAATAAATAAAATCTTAAAAATAAATAAATAAAATAAAGAACTTTGAAAACTCAGCAGTAAGGGCACCTGGGTGGCTCAGTTGGTTAAGCAACTGCCTTTGGCTCAGGTCATGATCCCGGAGTTCCGGGATAGAGCCCCACATCTCTTCCTGCTCTGTGAGAAGCCTGCTTCTCCCTCTCTCACTCCCCCTGCTTGTCTTCCCTCTCTAGTTGTGTTTCTCTCTGTCAAATAAATAAATAAAATCTTAAAAAAAAAAACAAAACTCAGCAGTAAGGTAACCACCCAATTAAAAATTAGGCAAAAAACCTGGATACTTCACCAAAGAGAATAAAAGATGGCAAATGTCTGTATGAAAAGATGTTCAACCACCATTAGTGATAGGGAAATACAAATTAAAACCATGATGAGCAAACAGTAAACACTTATTAGAATGACTAAAATTAAAAATACTGAGAATACCAAGGTTTGGCAAGGATGAAAAAAAACTGGAAGTTGGAGATCCTGCTGATGGAAACACAGAAAGGTATAGCCATTCTGGAAACAGTTTGGCAGTTTCCCATCAAGTTAAAAATACACTTACCATATGACACAGGAATATGGCTATTTACCTAGAACAAGGACCAGCAAACTTCCAATAAATACTTTAAGCTCTGCAGGCCACATATGTCTCTGTTGCATATTCTTTTTTTGTTGTTGGTTTTTACAAACGTTTACAAAGGTAAAAGCCACTCTTAGCTCACAGGGCCATACAAAAAGAGGCAAGAGGAAAATGTTGCCCAAGGAGCATTTGTTTACGCCTACTCTAGACAAAGGGGAACTTACATAACACAGAAACCTGTACATTAATTTTATAATGGATTTATTCACAATTTCTAAAAACTGGAAACAACCCAATGTCCTTTAATAGCTGGATGGATATAACTATGGTATATCCATTCAGTGGAAGACTACTCGGCAACAAAGAACAACATTCTAATGATACATGCAACAACTTGGGTGACTTTCACAAGCATGCTGAGAGAAAGAAGTCCACTCTCAAAAAGTTCCATTTATATGACATTCTCGGAAAGACAAAATTATAGTGAGAGAGAGCAGATCAGAGATTGCCAGGGGGCTAGAGGCAGGGGGAGAATGTGATTACCAAGGGCAGTGATTCCTGCAGCATGGCAGAACTACAAATGATTTTTGCTCTGGTTTTTTTTTTTCCTTTCTTTATATTGTTCTGTCTCTCCATATTTTTAGCATTTGACTTATTACTTTTATAATTCAAGGAGTTCTCCCCTCCCCCCAGAACAAATAATGAAAGCTTTTACTAATATACTACACTCTTATTTGTTTCTTAAATGTCCATTTTCTCATATTCACCAACAACCTCTTCCCAACAGTAACCTGGTCCAAATTTATTTTGTGGAAACCACTGGGGACTGAAGAAGCTAAGACTTAACTCTTAAGTTTCTTTGCTAGTATGCTCCAATAAAAATACTTCAGTCTTTGCTAAAGTCCTCGATTTTCTGTTTTGTTTTTTCAACCTTTTAAATAGCTTCTTTCATTTACCTACAGAACACTACGCTAAATTCAGAAATCAGAATTTACATCAAAGGTACCTTAATGTGATTCCATGGGGACAGTTTAAGCAACAGGATTTAGTAGTGTCTACCTCAGGTTCCTGAAGTGAGTAACAGGAAGAAGGGAAATTCTAACTTCTAAAGATTACACCCTCTTTGCTTTGCTACTAGAGCTTTAAACAGCTTTAGAATCTGACAATTAAAAATGGTAGGGGTTTTGATTTTAATGAAGTTTAGAATTAGAAAGGAATTTAGAGATATCTGAACCCAAATCCCTTCCTTTGCAGATATTTTAAATCAAATACAAGAAACAGAACTCTTAGTCTGCTTCTTGCCTGACCAAACTAGTTGTAAAGAAAAACATAAAGTTGGTAAGTATAATAAATTTACATCACCTCCTGCTCACTATCCAAAGCACTTATTGCTGCATTCATTCATTCAACTAGTTTTACTCTCTTCATAGAGAAACAGGTTCTAACACTGGGGGGAGGGCATAAAAGTACACTGGGATTCTATTACAAAGAAATTAACTCATGAAAGTCAAATATAGGAGCTTGGCAGAAAGGAAAAAAGAGAGAGAGAAAAGATACAAGGTACGGGAAATGAGAAATGAAAAAAACTAAAACAGAAAACATTTTATTTTATTTTATTTTAAAAGATTTTATTTATTTATTTGACAGAGAGAGAGAGAGAGAGAGAGAGAGAGAGAGAGATCACAAGCAGGCAGAGAGAGAGAGAGGAGGAAGCAGGCTCCCTGCTGAGCAGAGAGCCCAACACAGGCCTTGATCCCAGGACCCTGAGATCATGACCTGAGCCGAAGGCACAGGCTTTAACCCACTGAGCCACCCAGGTGCCCAAACAGAGAACATTTTAAATAGCGCAGGCAATTCTGCTTGCCTTTCCAGCCCACAGATGTTATGCCCTGGAGTAAGCCTGAGACCAGAATCATCAATCTGCTGTTGTCATTTTCATCTCTCATGTGCCTAGCATCATGCCAGCCATCTCACTCACCAGCATCTCAGTGAGCTGTACTTCAGTTATTTAAAAGATACATTTTTCTCCCATATGAAACTTAAGCAAACTTTCCAATTATGTAACATGATCCCTGCCCACAAGAAGTTTGCTCACTTATTGAGAATAAAAGACACACTAGGAAATAATGCGTCATCTATGAAAATATGTACCATAGGTGGTAGGAGAAGAAGAAATCACTGTGAGCTAACATATGAAGGGAGGAGATATCAAAGACATGGGGGAACAGGACCTGGGTAGCCAGCTTCTGGAACAGATAGCTGATATTGAGAAGAATGAAAAATAAGGCTATATCTGTCAATATGAGGTCAGATGAAAGAGATACTTTTAAAAGTCAGATACTAGAATTTAGGCCAGGAAATATAAAATTCCTTTTTTGTCACCAAGCAGGTGACAAAAGTGAGGAAGTGACATCCTATCTGAGAGTAGGAAGCAGCGGGACTGTGTTAAAACAGCACATGCCCCTCTCTGAAAGAGGGCAGCTACTGTCCAGCTCCAGTCTCTTGCTGATATCTGGGAATGTGGACCCAGATTACCATACCTCCAAGTCTGTGAGTTTAACTGGAAATGTGAGAGTTTTTATGAATGTTAAAGAAAGAATGTTAACACTGGAGGAAGGTTCCTCTTGAGTAAGCAGGAAGGAATAGAATCCAAACAAAGGGACATTCTGCACTGTAACTAGAAGAATAAAGGAAAGGAATACCAAAAGATAAAACTGAATAGCAGGCTTGGGCCAGTTTACTAGAGCGCCAGAATTCTGAATATTACCTTACAAACCACAGAAAGCCAGTAGGGGAAAGGAACTGGCAGTATGTGGGATGGAAGGAAGGAATGAAGGGCTGTGAGGATGGAAAAGAGCTGTTGTTTGTTAAATGAGGGGTATTGTTTCAGGATGAGAATGTCTATAGTATCTTTATATCCTGGAAGACAAGGGCAAAGCTAGAAGGAGCTGTACTTAGTGAGATGAAGTAAGAGAGATGGGGTATTAGCTTTGAATAAGAGACTATCTCTAGATGAATGAGAGCATGAAGAAATGAGGAGGGGCGAGAAGGGGCGACAGAGAAAAAGGGAAGAGTCTCCAGAGCCGCCAACCTAGCCCACGGCAAGGAGGCAATGAATTAAAAACCGACCTAGGAGAGAGAACTGCTCAGAAAGTTACCACGTATGTAGATATCCTAAGTGGGGCTCAGCTAGACAAAATTGGGGATGCCCTGAAAATATAAGAGAAGAAAGCAGATACAAGCACTCACACCACCCAAGCACTCAAGAGGACTTTAGCAAAGAAATTCAGCGTTGGAGCTAATACAGTCTCTGGTTTAAAGCTTGACCATATTCCCAAACTTTGAAATCTAGGATAGCTAAACAAGAAAGTATTGAAACTAGAAAACTAGAATCAAGTGAGTAGTTAATTATACGACATATTAGTAAAATTTAACACTTTTGAAGAGCTTTCCTTCATATTCTCTCTGTTGCTACAGCAGACTCGTAAGGCACACAAGCCAGGCGTATCATTTAAAGCTAAGGATCCGAGAAGATATTGAAAAAGGTAATGCCATAAGTAAGCACTATAAAGGGATGCCTGGGTGGCTCAGTTGTTAAGCATCTGCCTTCAGCTCAGGTCATGATCCCAAGACTCTGGGATCGAGCCCCGCATTGGGCTCCCTGCTCAGTGGGAAGCTCCTTCTCCCACTCCCCCTGCTTGGTTCCCTCTTTTGTTCTGTCTGTTCTCTATCAAATAAATAAAATATTTTTTTTTAAAGTAAGCACTATAAATCTGACTGAAATCCAGGTCTGCTGGCCTCTGAAACTGAAGCATAGACAGTTTCCCTGTCTACTGAGATTACTAACATTGAACTAAAAGGGAGGTGTGCTAGGTGTTCACAGTAGAATGAAAACGGCATGGGTAGAGACACCTTCCTTCAAAGACCAGCAAGCTCTGTCACCCACATTGGACAAGTTACTTAGCTTCCACTAGTCTTCATGTTCTCATGTACTTAATGAGGTTGGTATGACCTCCCTCTGAGGGCTGGTTTCAGGATTAATACACAGGCACGTGAAAGCACTTGCTGGAAGGCCTGGCACATCAGGTACTCCAGGTAAGCTTCTCTTCTCACTGGGGGCATTACCAGTTACACATGCTTTGCCCAGAAGTTAGTCTCCTTGCTGCAGAATTCAGTAAAAAAGCTTGGGAAAAGCTTTTCTTTTTAACAGTTAAATCTTATCAGAAGATAAAGCAT
This sequence comes from Spilogale gracilis, assembly GCA_004023965.1. Lineage (NCBI taxonomy): Eukaryota > Metazoa > Chordata > Mammalia > Carnivora > Mephitidae > Spilogale > Spilogale gracilis. The sequence continues at coordinate 89,399 of PITA01005485.1, read as the reverse complement.
TCCTAAAGGAAGCAGAGAAACTAACTTGAAAGGTGAATTCTAATCTAAGGTCAAGAGAAGACAACAACATCATTTTCAAGATCAGTAGTAAAAGGACGATGAATAGGAGAACATAACACAGAAGAGAGAACAGGGACTAATAACTAGAATATACTGTAAGCATAGGTGCTTCTGACAGAGCAAGTTCAAACCTGGAGTTGGAGTATGTATATGGACTTCAGAGAGTTGTGAACCCCTTGAGATTGTAGAACAGTGAGCATGTGCAAAGATGCTGTGGTAAGCCCCAAAATGCCCACTCCCGCCCCCGCCAGGTCTCCATGTCAAATCCCTGGAACTTGTTAATGTTACTCTGTAGGGTAAAAGATGTGATTAAATTAAGGATCTTGAGAGGAGCTTACCCTGGACTATCAGATGGCCCTAAATCAATGACAAATGTCCTTATAACAGACACAGAGAATAGACATGGAGGAACAGCAATGTGCCCCAGAGGCAGAGACTGGAGTGACACCACCACCAGCCCAGGAATGCCTACACTTTCAGAAGCTGGAAGAGGCAAGGAATGTCACCTAGTGCCTCTGCAGGGAGTGTGGCCCTGCTGACACCTTGATTTCAACATGTGGCTTCTGGAAATGTGAACAAATAAGTTTCTGTTATTTTACATGCTTCTGAAGTAATCTGCTACAGCAATCATAGGAAATTAATACAGGAGCATTTTTGGGGGTGGGGGCATAACTTTCACTAGATTCTAAAAGCAGTTTTCATAAATCTCAAAAGGTAAAAGAATTCATGCTGTAGGCGATAGAACAAAACTATCTAAAACAAATGAACTAGAAATTTTGTAAAAACCTGCAGAACAAGTCACTACTTGGAAAAGGTCCCACAGTTCATAAATGTTGAAATAAGAAAATAATAAGCTATCCTCTGGCATCTAATCCAATATCCATTTCATTAGCTCTTGGGAGTTTACCCCTACAAATGCATCAAAAGGCAGTGATTCCTAAATAACCATATAGCTTATTAAAAATATAGGTTCCCAGGTTCCATCCCAATGTACTGACTCAGAATCTCCAGGATAGATGAAAACATACATACATAAAGCTCCTCTGATAGTTCAAATATGCTGAGAAATCTGGGTACTACTACTCTAAGGTAGGGGTCAGTAAACTTTCCCTGTAAAGGGTCAAGCAGTAATTTTAGGCTCTAAGGCCAAGAGGCAAAATTGAGCATATTACATAGCTATTTATATGACAAATTTGTTTTCCAACATATTTCTATATATTTTTAACGGATAAAACTTAAAATATAAAGCTGAATACAACTTTTTGCAATACAGGTCAACTAGCGAGATGAATATAATTCCTTCTTGGGAAGGATAACGTTTCATTTAATTGGGGTTCACTGTTTCCTATTATCAGACTGATTGCAAAATGGTCATCTGTAAAATCTAGGAGCTGGGGATTTACAAACAAACAAACGACAACAAAAACCAAAAATAGGCAAGGGGCTGGATTTGGCCCAGTGGCTTGGCCAACCACTACAGAAAGATAAAAGGAAGAACTATAACCCCTGCCTGGCCTTAAGCAACAGACAAATCAGTTAAAGAGACAGGAGGAGCAGAAGTAAAGCAACAGTGAAAAATGTGAAGTAGAATTCAGAATGCTTTATATCATAGGGCAGTCTGTTCTAACTGTTTCAATCATGAACAGTCTTTTTTTAATGTCAAAAAATACAGCAGGTATCTATACAGTAGTTCTTTTACTGAGTGAAAATATCCATGACAAAAAACAACAGCAAATCATCTATAATGCTTTTATGGGATTTATTAATTAAAACAGCAGCTACATATATTTGAAAAAGATTAACACATATTAACAAAACATATTATTTCTTCATCCCCAGATGGTACTAAATATGTGCCTGGACTCTCATTCTGCGAGAATAGTGGAGCACTGCAGGCCAAAGGTCAGGAACCACAATTAGAGAGCAGATGCCAAAGAGGCTCAGAAAGAAACAAACTGGGAAGCCAGACCAGTGGGTATAGTAGAGGGATTGTAGAGGCATGGATCCAAGGGGAGCCAGGGATCCAAGGCGAACAAGAGCACCTAGCTCCAGGGGCCCTACACAGACCAGCTTCTGCCACTCGCCACTAACAAAACACAAATGCTGAGAGAAATGAGTGGTAGTGAAACAAGAAAGTAATGTATTTCAGTGAAGCCAACACTGAGAAGACAGGGGACTCATGTCTCAAAGACCGTCTCCAAAATGCTGACAATACCTTCAGGGTTCTATATGGAAAATATGGGATGAAGGTGGGTGGAGGTAACATACAGGGAGGCAGTGAAGGTTAAATTGATCATCCTCTTTGGGTCAATCACGGATGGGGTCTTGCTGGCTCAGGGCTCTCCTTGTCACGTAAGGGGTGGTTCTGGTCCCCATCAGGGGATGCTTTGCCCTCAGGATCTTCCACCTGAGCCAAGAGACAAGCTGGAAAGAAGAACCCAACTAAAAAGTTTGAGGTCAAAATGGAGGCAGCCCAAGTCCTCTTTCAGAATGTCATGGGTTTAGATAAGTAGGGAGAAACTGTCAAGGAAACTGAAGAACAGTTTTGAGGATGTTAAAGACAAAAATGAAAACAAAAAAAATGCACATACACAAACCAGAGGCCCCAAATGGTTGTCACTTAGACAGGAGTTCCCAAACTGGTACTTAGTATGTAATCTAACTGTAGTCCCAACCTCCCCCAGAAATGTAGTCTTAACCTGGTCAGCCAGGAACTTTTCAATCCACACCAATGAGTTTGCCACTTGGGCCCTCTCCATTACCCAAAGAAAGACAAGGTAATCTGCAAAAAAAAAGCGGGGAGGGGGGCACCTGGGTGGCTCAATCTGTTAAGCGTCTGCCTTCAGCTCAGGTCATGATCCCAGGGTCCCAGGATGGAGCTTGGCATCGAACTCCCTGCTCAGCAGGAAGCCTGGTTCTCCCTCTACCACTCCCCCTGCTTGTGCTCCCTCTCTGTCTCTCTCTAATAAATTTTTTTTTTTTAAAAAGACACCTTGCCTTTTCCCCAGAAAGTGGCTTTACCCGAAACAATCCTTTTCTTTTGCTAATAGCTTTCTTGCCCTCCGCCTTCTATAACATCCTTCAATTTCTGTAGAAATCCTGGGAGTATCTCCCTACTTGCTAGATGGGGTGCTGCCCAATTCACGAATTGTTTAGTATTTAGACCTTCAAATTTACTTGAATTTTGTTATATAACAGGGGACAGGAAGAACATCAATGAGAGAAGGCAGAGGGGCTGAGGGAGAGCAGTCTTAGTAAGTAAGACTTCAGATGGGTCAAACTACGCAGGCGCTGCGTGATGGCCTGCCTCTGCCACCAGAGCCAACATTTAAGTGCTTTCCACGAAACGTATCGAACTCTGGTAAGTGGTGCCTCATTCAATCTCCTCTAAGAATAGTTTCCTAAATATGTGAGTCGAGTAAGTAAATGACCAGGGTTTCATCCTAAGTGGTTCAAAATCTAGACTTTTCCATCTTAAAAATGAAAACAAGACAGACAAAAAACTGAAAAGCTTTCTTCTGACCCAGTTTCTCTCCTGTAACTATCACCCTCTATTCTTTCAGAGCCAAACTTCTGGGAAGTTACACATTCATGTTTCCATTTGACCTCCTCCCATTCATCATCATTCACCTCCAATGCACTCCAATCCAGTTTCTACTTCTACCACCTCGAAGAAGCTGCTCTTGCCAAATGCAGTAGAAGGATAATAAATCAGCTCTCATTTTACAAAACAAACTGTCAGCAGCAATCCTCCAGCCCCTCCCTTGAAACATTGTTGACTTCTGCCACCACTCCTAGGGCAGGCATCCTTCCACTCCTCTAGCTGTTCTCAGAAGCTCTACCACCTCACTCTGCCCAACCTCAAATGTTGGCATTTGCTCAGTCTGATCCTGGGCCTCTGCTCCCTTGGTACTTACAGCCACTTACAATCTCCCTGGGTGATTTCCTCCAGCCCCTGGCTTTAAATACCTACTGTAGGTAAGTTCCCAAATTATCTTTCTAGCTCAGGTTTCTCCCTTGAGTTCTGAGTTCTGGACAGCATATCTGTGTTTATTGCTGAGCTCCATTTAGATGCTTCCCGTCCACCCTATGCTAAAGTTTTCTTTTTCCTTTTAACATTGCCTCTTCTCTGAGCTTCCAATCTACCCAGCAGCTCACACCAGAAACCTGATGGTCATCCTGGTCACCTGCCCTTCTACTACATCCTCTATGGGCCATGACTCTGGAAGTCCTGACTGCCTTCCTCCTAGAAAACTCTCCGATCAGTTCACTTCTCTCCACCTCTTCCGCCATCAACTAGACAGGCAACTGTCACCTCACCTGGATAAAGTGAGAATCTTCCCGAGGGCAGCTCCTGCACACCCTCACTTTCCTCTAATCCATTTCCACAAAGTGGGCAGAGTTTAGAATTATAGATACGAACCTGAGTCCCTCATTCCGACTTAAAATCCTTCAGTGGTTTCCTCTTAGGATAAACTTCAGAATCCTTAACAGGCACTACAAGACCTGGATAGATTTGGCTTCCTTAGCTCCTCTTCATCCCCTACCCCTGCTCCTCTCCTCCTCAGTCACTCCCTGCTGCAGCCAGCCTGGCCCTCCCTCTGTTCCTACCAACCCTTTCCATCCTCCGAACATGCTGCCCCTCCTTCAGCATCACCTGGCCAACTCCTACCTACTCCTCAGCTCTGTCTCTCTCACTTTCTCAAGGAAGCCATTCCTCCCTGAAACCACGCGTCCCCAGATTCAGCCCCATTACTCTCACAGCCCTTACATGTGTTCTTTGCACCCCTTTCCCCAGTTGTGATCACGTGGCTATCATATGACTCCTGTTGTCTCCCACATGAAATGTCAACCCCAGAAGAACAGGAGCTAGGCTGTTTTATTTGCCCCCACCACCAGCACAGGCCGGCACTCAAATATTTGCTATCAGAATAGGTGGCTGAATTAATTAGAAGATAGTTACATGTAAATTGCTTTGAAGATTTCATAATTTATAAACATAAACGTTGCTTAATATTTTAGTTGGACTATGGCTTAAATTACCAATGATAAATTATTTTTATTTATTGACTAAAGCAGAACTTATTGAGCTACATACTATTAGCTAAGCTAGAGTATCCTCAGATGTATTTCTCAGAATATAAAAGCTAACCATGTTACCTTTATTCATTTAGACATACCTTTCCCCAGAGGTTAACACAGTTGTCTTCTTAGGCATTAATATAATCATAATCATAATAATGATACTATTAAGTTCTGTGTAGAATATAAAACATCATGCTATTCATTTTACATTAAGGTTTCACAAGAGATAAATATAACCTCCATTTTTACTGATGGTAAAATGGAGGCTCAGCTAGGCAACTAGCTCACTTAGCAAGTGGTAGTGGCAGAAACGAAATTCATACACTCAAAAGTCAATGCTTTTTTCCTAATATATCACGCTATCTCTAACATCACACTTAGCAGTATCGATTACTTGTTAAAAATACATCTGTATATGTATATATTTAAAATTGCTTTAAATGATTATATCAATTTCAAAACAATGTCTGGTGTGGGGGCAATGAGTAAAATAGGTGAAGGAGATTAAGGTCACTGAGTAATTTACAGAATTTATTGAATCATTATATTATACATCTGAAACTAATATAATACTTTATATTAATTATACTTCAATAAAAATTAAAATAAGTAGAAATGAAATGCCCAACTCAGTCTTTCACATAAAAAAAGCAATTTTATTCTACCCAGAGAAAACAGACGACAACTCTTATTCAAATGACACCATGTAATCTATTTCCATGTAATCTTTATCCATGTAATCTATTCTACAAAATAAATTTGACTTCCACTTAATTTTCTTCTCTGCAAAGAATTCAATTAACTTTAAAAAATGGAACCATTGCATTAAGGGAAAACGTGCATACTGATCTCTGTTTTTCAGAAAACTTTTCACAGGTGCACTTTGGACACACAGTTGATAACAAACTCAACTACTCCCAACCCATCTATCAAAAAAGAAAGTATGCCAAAAATCCTTTTGGTTGGAATTAATCTAGATCATAGTATCTTACAAATTAGTAACTTTGCTAATTACAGTAACTTTGCTAATGCCAACTACTTTGGCATAGGTAGTGGATAAAGATTTGACTGATCTATCATCCAAGATAATTCTACAACTAATGTCTTATCTTCTTGAGAGAGCAAACTGGAAATAGTTATTCCTTATAACCATCTTCCTAAGACAACGACTAGTGAAACACGTAACTATGAAGCATTTCCTCAGTAAAGGGGTAAGAAGGGATAACTCAACCCAAATATGTATACTAATTCATACTGATTCCAATTAATTCCAGATGGTTTTCAACAGGGTGCCAAAATCATTCAACGTGGAAAGAACAGTGTTTTCAACAAACAATGCTAAGACTGGATGTCCACATGTGAAAGAACAAATTTTAGACCCATGTCTTAGACCATACAGAAAAATTAACTCAAAATGGATCAAAGACCTAAGTATAAAAGCTAAGCTCAAAAGAAAACATAGATGACAATCTTCATGATATTGAAATGGGCAATAATTTCTTAAATCTGACACCGAAAGTGTCATCCAATGAAATCAACCAATGAAAAAAATAGATAGGTGTAGTATACAAAATATGAAAAGAAACTTATAACTCAACAATAAGTAGACAAATAACCTAACTTAAAAAATGGGATAAGGATCTGAATAGACATTTCTCCAAAGATTTACAAATGGCTAATGAATGAATAAAAAAATGCACAACATCATTAGTCATTAGAGAAATGCAAATCTAAACTATAATAAGCTACCACTTCACAACCACTAGGATGGCCAAATTAAAAGAACAAAAGGCTAGAAAACAGTCTTAGTGAGAAAGCAAAGATCCTGGAACTCTTCTATATTGCTGGTAGGAATGTACAATGGGACAACTGCTATGGAATTTGGCACTTCCTCAAAAAGTTAACACAGAATTATGATATGACCCAGCAATTTGACTCTTAGGTCTTAGGGAATTGAAAACATATGTTCCCACAAAAACTTGCACATGAATGTTCATAGCATTATTCACAATAGTTAAAGTGTGGAAACAACCCAAATGTGCATCATCTGATGAATGGATAAACAAAATGTCATCTATCCATACAATGAAGTACTATTCAGCCACACACTGGAATGAAGTACTGATCTATGCTACAATACAGTGAACCTTGAAAACATGCTAAGTGAAAGAAGCTAGACACAAAAGACCACATATTATACAATTCCATTTATATGAAACGTCCAGAATAGGTAAATCCAGAGACACAGAACATAGATTCATCATTGCCAGAGGTTGAAGGGAAGAGGAAATGGGAAGTGACTGCTAATGGGCTTGGGTCTCTCATGAGGGTGATGAAATATTCTGGCGCAGTGGTGATGGTTGTACAATCCTGTAACTATACTAAAAACCACCGAACTGTACATTTTAATGTAGTGAATTTTATGGTATGTAAATTATAATTCAATTTAAATATATTATATATCCTTAACACTAAATCTATACCAATCATAGTTTAGTCTTCGGATGATTCAGAAACATCTTGATATGTTTAAAGTAATAGATTTTTTTTTCCCTTAAAGAGCCAAATAATGCAAGCTTCAAACTAATAGCATATGCAAAATATATCTTGCATACATGATTCATAATATTTCTTAAAGTTTAATGAGTAGGAAAAAAGTCTGGGAGCGGTGATATGTAGCAAACTTCATCAGACTTATTAAACTGTAAGAAAAAGTATAACTTCACAACTAAAATTTATGCATGCCTTTTACAGTACTAGTTTTTACTATAATTTAAAGATAGAGAAATCAACTGGGCTTGCTTTGTTTTTTACATTTCAAAACATGAAAAGCAAAAATCTTAATAGTGTAGATTTTATGAGGTGCTTGACTGGCTCAATAGATTGAACGGCCAACTCTTGGTTTCGGCTCATGTGATGATCTCATAGTGCTGCTTGGGGCTCCATGCTCAGCAGGGAGTCTGCTTGAAGATTCTCTCCCTCTGCCCCTCCCCCACTTACTCTCTCTAAAATAAATAAATCTTTAAAAAAGATCTAGATTTTATATGATTATATTCAGAAGAAGAAATGAAGCTTCTACTAATGAAGGAGTGCACAACAATAGGAAATACTTCATCAAGTTAGTAATATAGTACATGAAATTTGAAAAACCTTGTGACCACGTTCTTACTCATGGTACTTCATTTCTCAGTTCCCATCACATGCCTTTGCTACATGAAATCCACAGCTGAGGTCTCTAACAAATCAGTTTCTTTTTTTTTTTTAAGATTTTATTTATTTATTTGACAGAGAGAAACACAGCGAGAGAGGGAACACAAGTAAGTGGAGCGAGAGAGGGAGAAGCAGGCCTCCTGCCGAGCAGGAAGCCCGATGCGGGGCTCGATCCTGGGTCTCTGGGATCATGACCTGAGCCGAAGGCAGCCGCCCAACCAACTGAGCCACCCAGGCGCCCCAACAGATCAGTTTTTAATGGTAGAGCTTATGAGCTTATGCACTAGTAAGACATATAAATACAAAATTATCATATGCATAACAGAAACAGACTAGCAACTGTTAAATGAGTTTTTTTAAAATGAACATCACCTATGCCTCTGGGGTCTGGGAAAGTAATGTAAATGAGCAAAGTGGGCCCAGAGTAAGATAAGGAAGTAGTGGGATATTTTGGGTGCACTAGAGACCACATGCTCCATCCCAAGGAAGTGGCCATCACTTAGCTCAGGCAAATTTCTGCCAGAGAGGAGTGAGGGCCCAGCACAGCCAGAATTCTAATTTCTCAAGGAAGTTTTGGTTTTATTTTTTATGTTCTGTGAAATCTCCCTAATTTTGAAATGTTGGCAACTAATCAAAAAAACTTGAAATAGTGCAAAGGCCAAATCAAGCACATTAGCTACTGAATATGACCCTACTAGCCTGCAAACTCTGAAACTCCTGAAACTAGTTTATAACGAACTATAAATATGCTATAATATACTTAATATATATTACACATATGCTAAATATATTTAGTATGTATAATATACATTTATTTATCAAAGTTTGGGGGGCACTGGTCACCTTTACAGTTTTCAAGGTGATGAACAGACCAGATCATAGAGACTAGTATTAAGATTACATTTCATGCATACTCCTTACTGAAGTACCAAAGGTCACTCACTTCTTCCATTCATCTTGGTGATACATTTTTACTGTAGCCAAGTGGAAATAGAGTGGTTATCTTAACTATACTCTACTGATAAGCAGTCCAAGAATCAAAACAATTTGGGAAACACTATAAAGGAAAAAAAAATGGGAAGGCTATTTCTTGCTTTTGGACAGACCGTAAAGAAAATCAATTAGGGGAGTGCCTGGCTGGCTCAGAGGGGCATGGGACTCTTGATCTTGGGGTTGTGAGTTTGAGCCCCATGTTGGGTGTAGAGATTACTGAAAAAAAAAAAAGAAAAAGATAAAAAGAAAATGAATTAGGTGGTAAAACTGGTCTCCAGTTTATAATAATCTCTAGTAACACAGTAGAATGGTGACAGAACTATCTGAATTATAAATACATAGTTGAATAAAAATCTTGTATTGTACTTTCTGATATGAACATAGTGGAGTTATAGACATGAATCTTCCTAAAAAATACACACAGCAACAAGGAGAAAGAGAAAAAAGACTTTATTAAATTCTTTTTTTTTTTTTAGCAAGCCTGAGAGAAAAACAAAAATATAAAAACTCCAAAATACATGAAATCAGGGCTAAGATCAAATAAGGCTGCTATCAGAAAGATCTATGACAGAGCTGAAGAGCCAAGACAGAATGTGGCACATGATGAGGACTGCCCAGGAGTGGCAGAGCTCCAAAAACAACAGTAAAAATGCACTTCTTTAAGGAGAGGGGTTTACACTGGCATGGGTCCCTCCAATCACAGCTGCAAAGGAAGGAGTAAGAAGTACAGAAGTGGTAGCAAAAAGCCACCTAGGCTCAATTGGTTTGGAGAAACAGAGGACCTGTGACAACACGGAAAAGCACACCCAGGTGCCAAATATAAAAAAGATTTCCTCTGAAGCAGAAATCTGGAATGTATCCTGGCCTTCCTACAAATAGCTGACTGAGAGAAATCCAATTCGTTAAAGTACAAGGAATAAAAACGTAACTGAAATAGCATTCACTGAGAGACACCATAAGAAATGGCAGAAATGAGCAGCATCATGGGCTAACTGTAGAAGAATGCTTACTGGAAAAATATTACAATAGATAAGATAAAAATTATAACTAGGGACCCTGGGTGGCTCAGAGGGTTAAGCCTCTGCTTTCTGCTCAGATCATGATCTCAGGGTCCTGGGATCGAGTCCCACATCAGGCTCTCTGCTTGGCCCTGCTTCCCCCTCTTTCTCTGCCTGCCTCTCGGCCCATTTGTGATCTCTCTCTGTGTCAAATAAATAAATAAAATCTTTTAAAAAATTATAACTAAATATTCTTGCATGAATGTAAGAAAATCAGTAAAGTCAACTACTATTATGAAGACAACCACAAAGCACAAATATAGAACTCAAGGAAGAAATGTCTAGACAAGAGGAACAGTAAAAGCATGAACTGGAAGAACTCAAGAAAGAAACAGAAGAATACACAAAACCACCAGAGAAATGAAGAAAAAACTGAAAAGATAACAAAGAGAAGAGACACTGCAAAAGACACAGTAAGAGATATTAAAGACAGATACATACAACATGAAAAAGTGTTTGAAATGATTAAAGAGAAAATGACAGATTAAAAAAAAAAACATACACAAAGGGAGATCCAACAAACATAAAGTTAGGGTTGCCAAGAGAAAACCAAAACAAGCAAATGAAATAAATATTTATAGATATAATTAAAGAAAATTTCCCTGAAATAAAAATAGATTTAAAGTTACATAATAGGGCACCTGGGTGGCTCAGAGGGTTAAGCCTCTGCCTTCGGCTCAGTTCATGATCTCAGGGTCCTGGGATTGAGGCCCGCATTGGGCTCTCTGCTCAGCAGGGAGCTTGCTCCCTCCTCTCTCTCTGCCTGCCTCTCTGCCTGCTTGTGATCTCTCTCTCTGTCAAATAAATAAATAAAGTCTTTTTAAAAAAAGTTACATAATAAAAGGGCACACATGCGCCAGCCTATTCTGTACCAGCATATCCTAGTAAAATTATTAAATATTAGAGAGAAAGAATCCTTTGGGCAGACAGGCAAAAAAGACCAAATCATTAATATGGGGGAAAAAATCCTCCCTGGCTTCACACATCTTCGCAGCAACGTTTAATGTCAGAAGACATTTGTATACACCTATATTAATCAATGCAAAGGTGAGCCAAGGATTTTGTTACCTGCTAAGCTCTCCTTCAAATGTATGGTAACAAAGAAAGGAAGTTCTAAACATGTTTGTAAAAACAATATCGCCATATCATTCTCTTAATTCTTTATGGAGAAATTACCAGAGAATGAATCATAGATGACTGGGAAAAACTGCAAAAGTGCTTGGGTGAGCATTAGACATATATTTAACTGAAGAATTATGACTAAAACAGAAGGAGGTAAGGCTGATAAATAGAATATAAATATTATAGGCCTTGACAATGTGTAAATGTAAATAACAAAAAATTGGGATAAAGTGAGCAAGAAGTGTAATAAATTTACTGATTACCTTGACATAACAGCTGGGAGTCCAGTGGATAGTCTTAAAGCTCACAAATCAACTACTAGAAGTACAAACATACATAATATTACAAATGCAAATACTATCATGAATAAATACTATTGGTATTGACTAATATTGGATGATGGAGAAGAAAAAGGGGAAGACAGAAGATTTAAACAGAATTTTACCTTTGTTCCTTGAAAAGAACCAAGAATTACTATCAACAGAGAACTAAGCACATCATATAAAGCAACAAGACTAAAATACAAACCTACCTAAACATCACAACAAAACAGCAAAGAAAAGCAGACAACACAGTAAAGAACTAAAATGTGTGTGTATATATATATAAAGAAAACATAAAATGCCAGAGCCCAGATAAAGCATATCTGACATATGAATAAATGTAAATAGATTCAATTCATATGAAAAGAGAAAGACTTACAAATTTGCTCATAAAGCACCGGGGTGGCTCAGTTGGTTAAGCATCTGCCTTGGGCTTGGGGCCTGATCGCAGAATCCTGGGATCAAGTCCCAGGTCAGGCTCCCTCTCCCTCTGCCCTTCCTCCCTGCTCGTGCCCTCTCTCTCTCAAATAAATTAATAATAAAAATTAAAATTAGATAATTGTTCTGAAAAAAACACAAATTTACTCATCAAGCAAAACCTAACTCCATGTTAATAACTAGACATACATCTAAATCAATGTAATTTTAAAAGTTTGCAAACAAAAAGGATGGGCAAAGAAGTATCAGGCAAACGCAAAAAGAAAGTAGGAAGTGTTTTACCCAGATCTTTCTGATTCCAGAGTCTGTAGTCACAAGCACTACAAACACTGCAAATGCTGCTTCAGCATTTTTTGTATACGAAAAAAAACTATCTTGGTGGCGCCTGGGTCGCTCAGTTGGTTAAGCAACTCCCTTCGGCTCAGGTCATGATCCCGGAGACGCGGGATCGAGCCCCACATCGGGTGCCCTGCTAGACGGGAAGCCTGCTTCTCCCTCTCTCACTCCCCCTGCTTGTGTTCCCTCTCTGGCTGTGTTTCTCTCTGTCAAATAAATAAAACCTTTAAAAATAAAAAAAAACCCAACTATCTAAATAAACTACTCAATTACACATGATCTTTGAAATAAGACCAGGTATCAATATATAGAGTACTACCAGATTGCTGAGTTTAAAGCATTTAATAATATTTACATGTAATGGTATTTTCCATATAAAAATAAAAACGCTGTACTGAAAACTCCTTGCCCGGATTCGTGTCCATGATGTTGTGGACCTAACATCATGCAGTAAGTCCTCACTTGGATGGCAATCTATTGTGAAGCACTCAAGACCTAAAATTCCAGTTGAACTATTGTTCTCCCTAAGGGCAGAGATTCAAGGAAGTGGTATTTCCTTAAATTAACAGTATACTACAAATACTTTCCTTGAAGTAACACTTTTTCTTAACCTCCTGCAGAAACCCCTAGCTATGACATTGTTTTCAAGTGTTGTAGTTTTCATAAGAGATTTCGTGTTTCAGAAAAAGAACATATGGGAAGGGAAGATGAAGAGATTCTAGGAATATTATATAAAGGTCAATAATGAATCTACCTGTGGCAACATACATTCAGTGCTCAAGGAGAAGTAACTGTGACTCTCAGTGTTTGAACTGCAACACCAATAACTAAAGGAAGGTATTATTATTACACCAATCTGGTAAGACTGTTATGAACATTTAGTGCCTGAAATCCTCAGGACCCTGCCTGGCTTATACTTAGCTAATACAACCATCACAAAGATCCAGATTTTAAACCAACATATTATGCAAGTCTTTTAAATCTATTATAATTACTAATTATCCAGTTAGCCCCACAGGGAAATATCTCCCTAAATGGGGGGGGGGGAAGGCATTCAGTCCCTAAATTCCCTACTCTCTGTCTGCTACCACATACCACCAATGTGAGATCAGGAATCCTTCCTCTTTAATCCCACAGTACATCTCCACTAGCACATTCTATCAGTATGTTTGCATTGTTGGTGCACTGTCTTCCCCACCAAAGCTTCTGCAAACTCCTTAGGAACAGCCTCTGTGTCTCATGAACCTCAGCACCTCCACGACACTGTTCCCACATATAACAGAAGCTCAATAAAGGTGTGTTGAATTAACAAATGTGATACTGTAGGAAATGGATATATATGTATATATCTGTAGGTATAAAAACATCATCCAGTTCAGGGTCTGTGTCCTGTGGACTGCAATGCCCCTGCTCTCGGATGTCTCAGGAAGGTAGGCAGCCAAGGCACCTCAACTAGGACAAAGGAAGAGAAAAGGAATCATTCAAGAAATACATAAGGGGCCCTCTCTGTGGGCTTCAGGCAATAGACTAGGCTCTAGGGTTATAAAGACCGCATTTCTATCCGTAAAGAGCTCACAGCCCCATGGGCGCCTGGCAGGTAATGATTTCAGCCCCACCAGGGAGCAGAGATGTTAAAGTTAAAGCCAGACTAAGCTATGCAACTCCCAGCTCCAAACTGCACTGCTCTTTCCACTAGAACAATGTCTTTCAAATGTTGAGAGGGCTCACAGTAAAAAATACATTCTGTAGCACTCCCTAGTAGATACACACACTTCTGATCTTTTCATCTTCACTCTGTTCTATTTCACTTTTTTTTTTTAAATGTTCAGCCTGACACTAAATTGGCTTATGACTCAAAGGTGGAAAAATACTGCTCTAGGAGATATATTTTTAAAACCTTCTCTAGAATTTCAACATCAGATATAATTCCTAATAGTTTTTCCCACACAATGAATTTGTACCCGAGCAAAAAAATCACTATTAGAGACTTAAATGACCAACAAAGACTAAAAAGAATCATGACAGATGCCACTTGGGAATGGGAGGAAGCTAAACCTATCTCCGGGAGCTTTCCCTAAAGCCACCAATCTAAGGGAAAGAGCATTTGCTAGGCAAAACCAACCTGGTGGCAAGCCTCCTGACATCCCAGCCCCCTTCCAGCCAGACTATGGCCCAAAAGACTCTTATTCTATATAGAAATTCTGGAGCTTCCACTTACAATGAATTTTTTTTAATGATTTTGTGTAAGAGACTTTAATGAAATAGTCTTTATTGGATGGGGAACAATGAATTTATTAAGTGAATGAAAATAAAAATAAACTATTATAAACACATTTTATTAAAAAAAAAAATCTCTCTCTGAAATTTGCCAGTCTTCACTTCAACTGAGGGGAGAGAAGAGTAATGATTTAACCCAGACCTGAATAAAACATACAGAAATGGATCATTAGTTAAGTTAGTACATCTTTTGGTTTGCTTTTAAAATATTAGGGCAAAGGCAGTACACAAATCTTCCTCAACTTGAGATGTTTGTACAACACTTGCTATGAAGGGAAATGTGGTAACAGCAATCGTCACCACCTAGTAGCAAGCTAGGGATGAAAATCCCAATGTCGCCAGAGTTCTTTCAAGAAATGTGCTCCCCTAGAAAGTCACAAACAGGCAGAAAAGCCCTTTCTCTGTGTTCTATGTCCACAGGCAGCACTCTCTCTCTAAAAACACCAACTAAGTACAAGAATGTTCATTCAAGGTCCTGGGTTGACTAGCCTCACCATTCGCCATCCAAGAAGCAAGTCCGAGTTTATAAGACTCAGTTTTGTGACATTTTATAGAAGACAATTTTATAAAACTTTAATAAACCTTCCTGTCTTCCCAAAAGAAATGTGTTTAGAACTGTGCTTAGGAAAATATCCTTTTTATAAAGATAAAATGTATTTTCCTAAGAAAGAGTAGAAAGGCATACTATTTGTCAGATCTGCTCAACAGAACTTTTGGTGATAATGCAAGTGTTCTGCGTCTGTGCTCTCCAGTACAACAGCCACTAGCCACCCAGGACCAAGCACTTAAAAGGTGGCTGGTGTGACTGAGAAACTGTATTTTAAATTTTATTTCATTTTAATTAATTTAAATTTAAACCACCGCATTTGGCTAAGTACCCACCATATGGGGTAGTGTAGATTAGAGAATCAACGTCAGCAGTAGCACTGGCTGACTTGTCTTAGACTAAATATCACAATTTGAGAAGATGACATTCAATACCAATATTCAATTTTCAGCTTCCCAATTAACATTTAATTAATTAATATTTAAGTTCTCCTTGGAAGTGGTTTTTTAACAGTCTGGCAATTTTTATTCCAAAACACGAACATCCCAAATCTGCTGAACACAATTCCTCTGGCAATGTTCAATTTTCCATCTGTGAAACTTAAGCAGAGGGGAAGGAAAAAACTGAAACCCACCTTCCTCTTGATACAAAGGGAAGAAATGGAACACACAATCCAGATCAAAGGCTAATATAACCTCCTAGACTCTCTCATGGGTACACCTGCTCATCAGCCCTTCCTTGTGTTGCTTCTTTAACCCAGCTGTGGCTTTCCACAAAAGTCATTTCTACATTTATTTGACCTCTTGATTGCGTTCCCTTGTGATCAGGCCACAACCAGACCCTATCAAAGTATTCCATCTATAGGAAAACCATTTAAAATATAAACACCAAAATATTCTCTATTTAAGTGGTCAGAATGCAGTAGCCTGAAGAGAACAGATGCTTCAGAGAAACTAAAATATGTATATCACGCCAAGACCACTTTCCAAGCAGGTGACAAAAAGAAAACTGCGTAGTGCCACAGTCAGTAAGGGAAAGACAACGCAAGAAAATATGCTCAGAAATGCTATGTCCAAAGGATAACTAACTTCAAGCAGCACCACCGCACTTGGTATAGTCTCAAGGTCAATGCCAAATGTTGTTCCGCTTCTCATCATGCTAACGCTGATACCCAAGTAAACCACACACACAAGCCCAAACATTTCACTAATTTCATTGTATTTAAATAGCATGAACTTCTAGAACTTTATCTAAAAATACTTTGCGCTGATTTAAAGCCAGCAAAGGAGGGTATTACAGGCAGAGCAACGTCACTAGTACCACATACCATACTTGGTGATGCTTAAACTACACAGAGCAAAGCAAATCTAAGATAGCCGTGCAGCTCACGTAAGAATTCGGTGTCATAGCTGAGAACTTCATTTTTTTTCTCTACCACTACCACTACTACCACAAGGTCCTAAAAAAGGACTAGAAGCTCATCTACTCTATCCAGCACATCAGGATCTCAATGAGACCCAGAGCAAGGCAAACACTATCCTGGGACCTTTGGGTCTTGCAGAATAATAAAGAGCTTTGCCAAAAGGAAAACAGGCTTCATCTGGGACACCTGAGAGCACTGTGACCTAGCAAGAGTCTGTTAGACTGTGTAAAACCTAAGCATTGTCAGTCCTTTTCTTGTGTGCATGGATAAAATCTGCAGATGCAGCCTGGACAGGAAAGAAGGAGACAGGGAATTTAAAATGGGGAACTGCCACGCTGTTGGACCCTGAAAGTACCCTCGTATCCTCCTCACTCTTCCAAGCTATACACTACAGACTCCAGTGACTGCAGCATCTGCGGCATGACCTCTAAGGAAGCTACCAATTATAAAATTCTATGATAAAAGCCTCAATGTCTAAGACAAGTGCTAGAAACCTCAATGCTTTTTTTTCCATATCTTAATTCTTAGAGGAAAAAAGTCAAATAAAGGTAATAAACAAGACAGAATTTTCACAGCAGAGGCCCAAGTTCTCAAAACTTGTTTATAAACAGAAAATAAAAATAAACACCACTTCTCATTTAGTTATTTAAAAGTCTGCTCCAGAATAGCATTACTCCTGCTCCCCCAAAACACAATTTAAGGGCAGAAATATAAATCTACTTAAAGACACTCAGAATTTAAACTAACATAGATAAAACTTAATTTTTATATTTAATAGTCTAATACAAATTTGAGATTAAACTAGATTCCAGTAAACAAAAGAAACATACATAACAGAAAAGAAAGCCACGTTTTGCTTGACTCAAGGTGTCAACACAGTACAATACTACCTCAAATGAAAAAACTTACTAAACAATCTTAGCACAAATATGGCTCAGTCCTTCTTCTAGATTCCTTATGTATTTAGGGGCTAAATATGTTATTTCATTTTATAAGCCCTGAAGTCCTATATAACCCACTTCTATTCCTCCAGGTGAGTTTTGGCAGATGGGTTTTGATAAATGTCAAGCACATTAAAACATATCATTTAAGAAATTTATCAGTATATAACTATGAAATTGTGGATCTGAAAATATCATCCTTCCTAAATTGGGATTCTGAAAAAACTCAACAGAATTGTTTTCTACTTTTTTTTTTTACGAGCCAAAGCAACAAAGCATCTTTCAACCCAAAGTATAATATATATTTAATCATGGCTCCTGACTTAAGCCATAACATTACAAATTGTTTCATACGCGTTTAACAAAAGTGCTCACGCTCTTACCTGTATATCCAGCATACCATCCCCAAGAAGCCACCATTCCTAAAAGCCATTTATACATGATTCCTTCAATATACCAGAACCGCTTACTGTCCAGCAGTCGAAGGGGCTGAAGTATAATTACATAGCAGATGTAGGATGAAATAGCAACCAGGTTGTTGGCGACCATGAAGGCAAATCTCATCAGGGCTTTCACCAAGATCCAGCCCAGCCAGGGAGCTTCTTCCAAAGTCACAGCCATGCTCACATTGGCATCCGTCCTGTCTTTCTGAGGTGAAAGAAAAATTCATTTACAAAGGAAAATGGATTATACACATCCAAATAGTCACCAACATAGAAATCACCGCCAGCACAAAAACACCAGAAAAACCGAGGGTCTAAGCTTTCCCGGTGTAGTACCTCTGTGATCTCTCCGGGAAATTCCAGAGGGGGACAGAGAGCGAGGGGGGAGGAGCCGCACAAGGTCAAGGGAGCTGTTCACAGAGGCAGAGGGTATGTCATAATATATTTAGCAAATGATAATACTATTCCCACTAACTAATCAGCGGCTGTCCCCGCACCGCGCCTCACTGCAGTCTGCTGTGTGGACTTTGAGGAAGAAAAACAGACCCACTTGCTTCAGACACTCTCTCCAAACTGACGACACGAGTGAAAGAAGGCTGTTGCAGGACCCGATCCCATTTTCCAGCTATGAGAACCTGGGTACCCGCACCACCACCATTCCTGCACATCGATCGTGCCTTAGAAAGATCTCTGGCATTACCAAAAAGAGTTAGGCTAACAATGTTCATTTGCGGGAAAGGGGTTTTTGTCCGCCCCCCCCCCTTTTTAGGGGAAAAAGGAGAGGGGCCTAAGAAAGAGGGCAGAGGTGAGAGGAAGAAAGTGGGTGCTAACACGCCAAAAGGAGGAAGGACGGGAGTAGGGGGAGGGGAGCAAAAGGCAGAAGGAGGTGAAGGCACAGGGGCCACGGATGAGGAGGATGAAGTCCCCGGGCAGAGGGCAGGCAAGCGAGGGGTGATAGAAGAAGGGCGGAGGGAAGAAGCGACCGCAAAGCTCCGGGGGGGGGGGGCGGCCGGGGGCGCCCGCAGCGGTTTCCGCGGCCCGGGGAAGGGGTCGGGGCGGCGGGGGCGGCCCGCGCGCCCGGCTCACCTCGGCGGGCGCGGACGGCGGGCGGGGGGGCGCGGGGGCGAGCGGGGCCGGGGGCTGGCGGCCCCGGGCGCGGTGCTGCGCGGCGGCGGCGGCGGGTGTCCCCGGCCGAGGGGTCGCGGTCATGGACGCGGCGGCGGCCGAGGCGCGGCGCGAGCGGGCGCGCTGGCGCCCTACTCCCCTCGCGGCTGCCTGCGGACAGAGGGACCGCAGGGACTCAGAGGCCGAACCTGTCACCGGGGCGGGTCCGGGGAGGCGGGCGGATGCCCCGCGCCCCCCGCCTCCTCCTCGGGGCCTACCGCGCCCTCGTCCCTCATGCTGCCGCCGCCGCCTCCTCCCCGGGCCGCACGACGACGACACCCCTTCCCCGCCCCCTCCGCGCCTCTCCGGGCCCGGCGCCGCCGCAGCCCCGGGCCTGCGCCCGCCGAGCCGGAGGTTACCTCGGGCTGGCCGGGCCCGGGCCCGGGCTGCGGGAGCCAGAGGAGCCGGAAGAATGCATGGCCGGCGGCAGGGCCCGCGGAAGGAGGCGGCGGCGGGGCCCGGCCCCGCTCCGGCTGCGGCGCGACCCGCGCCCGGTCCCCGGCGGCAACGAGACTCGCTCCCCTGGGCCCGGCCGCGTTCTCCGGGGTGGCGCGGAGGGGCGGCGGGAGGAAGCGGCGGGAGCCGAGACTGCGGCGGAGCCGCCCCCAGAGCGCCCTCTAATGAAGGCGCCGCGGCCGCCGCCCGCGTCCCGGATTCCGCTCTTCCGCGGGTCAGGCCCTTGGGGTTGCCGGGTCCCTTGGCCGGCGGGACCTCGCCGATCCCGGTTCCCAGGAGGAGGGCGGCTTAGAAAGGTCTGCTAATGAGCAGCAAGCCTTACAGCGCAGGAGGAGAGCTGCGGTCCAAACTGGGAGCCCCTTCTCTGCCAACACAGCCGGTTCTCATTGTTAGGGTTCTCCCTCCTCTAACGAACCGATTAGTGCCCCAACTGGGAAGCTGTCTCCTTGAGGGCTGGATGTCCTCTTTTCTTTCCTGATGAAACCCAGTTGCTCTAACGGCTTCTCTTCTGAACCTCCCCAGAGTATTAAGGTCTAGAGTTTAAAATCAATTCATTTTACGTGCCAGAATTCTTCCTTCTGGAGAGCACCCAGAACATTAATGAAAATTCAAATTCCTCATCCATGTCCCCATCCGCATACCCCTGAGGGAAAAAAAGGAATCCAGTGGGAATGGGTGGTCCACACAAATGTCAGAGACACTGACATTTAGTTAGTGGAGGAGAGAAAAGCACTGAGGCAAAGCCTGCCATTAAGTGCTCAAAAAATGGTGGCCATAGGTATCCCTGGACAGACAGGGTCACTCCTGGACACTGGAGCTGCATTCTCTTTCAAATGTTGGACCCGGTAAGGATAATAGACAAATAACCCAGTGACCTGCCCACCTGAACATTCTCAAATGGCCTACCTACATTACAGTTTTTTAAAAACCCCATAAAATCTAGGGTCGCCTTGGTGGCTCAGTTGGTTAAGCGACTGCCTTTGGCTGACGCCATGATCCCGGAGACCCAGGATGGAGCCGCGCATCAGGCTCCCCGCTGGGGGAGAAGCCTGCTTCTCCCTCTCTCACTCCCTCTACTTGTGTCCCCTCTCTGGCTGTGTTTCTCTCTGTCAAATAAATAAAATCTTTTTTAAAAAATTAAAAATTTTAAAATTTAAAAAAAATAAAATCTTATATCCCTTAATCAAATTTGCAAATGAGGGGTCTGGGGCAGTTTTTACATGTCCCTAGTGAACTGCCATGTGTAAATCAGAATGCCACCTATTCTATTTTGAAGATATTTGTTACTGTGTTTGCTTTGGACTCTCAACTATTTAACTGTTTCTCTCTCTTTAATTCCCTTGTTGGTCCACAGGTGAAAGAAAGAATTCACTTTTATGCCATATGAAAGAATACTTCCTACTCCCATTCCCTCTGGCGATGAGGAAATGCATGAAAGTACAGAGTCTGGTTGAAACAATTGATTAGACTCCTTTCCATATTATTAATTTGTTTTTATTTATAGATATTATTTACCTCCTTCACTAATAAATATATTTTAACTGTGTGGGGCATAAAAAGGCGCAGATACTATCAGAGAACTTTTCATAAATATTTCAATTAATATATAGCAATAGAAAAACCAGATAAGTTCTTTCTAGTCTTATGTATTTTCTCTGAGAATTTAGGTACCAAGGTAATTTAGGTACCAAGGTAAATAAGTCTCATGAGAGAAATAATGTATGTACAGTAGATTATTGTTCAAATGGTGCCATCATATTCTTTTTTTAAATTCAAGTATAGTTAACAGAAAGTGTTATATTAGTTACAGGTGCACAATATGATGATTCAACAATTCTGTACACTACTCATCACAGTAAGTATATTCTTCGTCCCTTTCACCTATTTTACCCATCCTCCCACCCACCTTCCGTCAGGAACCCCCAGTTTGTTCTCTATAGTTAAGAATCGGTTCTTGTTTATATTTGTTTCTTTGTTCCTTTGTTTTCTTTCTTAAATTCCACATAGGAGTGAAATCATATGGTGTTTGTCTTTCTCTGGCCGACTTATCTCACTTAGCACTATACCCTCTAGATCCATCCATGTTGTTGCAAATGGTAAGATTTCATTCTTTTTTATGGCCAAGTAATATTCTGTTGTATATATACAATATTCCTCTGTGTGTGTGTGTGTGTGTGTGTGTGTGTGTGTGTGTATCTTCTTTATCCATTCATCTGTGGATGGACACTTGGGTGGCATCCATATCTTGGCTATTTTTTTTTTTAAGATTTTATTCATTTATTTGACAGATCACAAGTAGACAGAAAAGCAGGCAGAGAGAGGAGGAAGCAGGCTCCCTGCCGAGCAGAGAGCCGGATGCGGGCCTCTATCTCAGGTCCCTGAGATCATGACCTGAGCCGAAGGCAGAGGCTTTAACCCACTGAGCCACCCAGGCGCCCAACCATATCTTGGCTATTAAAACAATGCTACAATAAACATAGGGGTGCATGTATCTTTTTGAATTAGTGTCTTTGTTTTCGTTGGGTAAATACCTAGTAGTGGAATTGCTGAATCATATGGTGGTTCTATTTTTAGTTTTTTGAGGAACTGTTTTCCAGAGTGGCTGCACCAGCTTTCATTCCTATCAACAATGCATGAGAGTCCCTTTTTTCCCACATCCTCGCCAACACTTGTTATTTCTTATATTTTGTTGTTAGCCATTCTGACAGGTGTGAGGTGCTATCCCATTTTTGTTTTGCATTTCCCTGATGATTCATGATGTTGAGCATGTTTTCATGTGTCCATTAGACATCTGGATGTCTTCTTTGGAAAAATATCTATGTCCCCCACTCATTTTTAGTTGGATTGTTTGTTTTCTTGGTGTTAGGTTGTATAGATTCTTCTTTATATATTATTATATTTTTAAGTGAGTAAGACAGATAAGGCACATGGATTTATTTGATCTATCCCCTTCAGGATTCCCCCACATGCTGGTAAACACTGGCTGACACTTAGAGAGAGCGTACAGTGGGATTTATCCCTGGCCCCCGGATCAGTGTGCCTCTGCCAGCCCACCAGACAGACCAGCGCTTGGCTAATATGTAATTAGTACTAGCCAGCCAGTTCCAGAGAAGGGCCACACGTTGACCAGTGGGTCTCAAACGTTAGCATGCAAAACATTACTCAGGATGTCCACTAAAAAGACAAATTTTTGGGCACCTGGGTGGCTCAGCTGGTTAAGTGACTACCTTCAGCTCAGATCATGATCCTGGAGTCCCAGGATCGAGTCCCATTATAGGTTCCCTGCTCAACAGGGAGTCTGCTTCTCCCTCTGACCTTCCCTCCTTTCATTCTCTCTCTCTCTCTCTCAAATAAATAAATAAAATCTTTATTAAAAAAAGAAAGAAAAGAATGATTGTCTCATACCAGAATGTTTTAGTACTCTCAGAGGAGACTGGGAACCTGCTTTCTAAAAAATATAGGTAATTCTGATGTGGGTAGTACACAGACCTTGCTTTAAGAAAACCTGACCTAGAGGTATCCCGAGATAATCACATTTTTTCCTAGACCCTTCCTAATTTTAAATTATTTGATCACATCAGTCCTCACCTGTCCTAGTCAGCTTTGGCTGCTGTAACAATGTACCATAGACTAGGTCGCTTAACAACAGAAATTTAATTTCTCACGGTTCTGGAGTTTAGAAGGTTGTGACCAAGGTATTGGCAGGGCCACACTCGCTGGAGGCTTTAAGGAAATTCCTTCCCAACAGGGTTGTTTTCTCCTGAGGCCTCTTTCTCTAGCTTGTAGATGGCTGCCCACTCCCTATGTCTTAACATGGTTGATGGTGTGTGTGCATCTGTCTGATATCTGTCTATGTATCTTCATCTATGGTGCACACTAGTCACACTGGATGAGGGCCCACCCTCAGGACTCCCATTTTAACTTAATTACCTCTTTAGAGGCCCTGTCTCCAAACGCAGTCCCATTCTGAGGTACCGAGGGTTAGGTCTTTGATATATGAGCTTTAAGGGGACACGGTTCAGCCATAACATCATCCTTCTACTGTTTACACTACAGAATTCTGCTATTTAAGTAGCTCCTTATGGAAGGGATATGGAAACCCCAATTTTGATTATTTCAGCTGTTCTCTTGACTGGCTACTATCTCATTAGACTTTTCTTAAAGTTAAGCAAACAAAGCAGTACAACATATTCTAAGCGTAGATACACCCTGGTCTTTTGTTTTGTTTTCCTTGGTTGCCCAGGACAAATGAAGGGGCTTATCTCTTGAACTTTCTTGACCACTGTGGCACATACAGTTTCAGGACAACTCAATATTGGGGAGGCTCAGTCGGTTGAGCAGCCAACTCTTGATTTCTGATCACAGGGTGGTGAGATTGGGCCCTTTGACAGGCTCCACGCTCAGCAGGGAAGCTGCTGGAGATTCTCTCTCTCTCTAATAATAAATAAATCTTTAAAGAAAAAAAAAAGACAACTCAGTACCTACAATGGTAAGAATCTGCATTTGAGCTGACCTCAGGGAACAATTTTGGATGATGTTTAATTTATAGCAGTTCAGAGTTCATCTTAGATATAAAATATATATCCATATAAACTTTTTTTGCTGTGCCACTTTTCAACCCACTTAGGTACCCTCCTGAGATTTGTTATGGTTGTTGTTGTTATAGCTTATTTCCTAAACAGCCCAGGCAGTCAGGTGCATAAATGCTTTCAATGACAGTAACAAGTTGGTGAAGGCCAGTTCTTCTAGAGAGATCTGAAGAAATCAAGGACTTTCTTTAATGGGTTCCTGCTACCTTAGAGTTCTATTTATCCAAATGCAAACATTAATCAAGTCAAGCATCCGAGAGCCTTCATGTGCACCCCAATAGAGGGAAAGGGAAAACAGGCTCCACCCTATAGCCACAGGCCTGTTAGAGTTTCAGTTTCAAAAGCCCACATATGAACCACAAGAAGATGGTCTTTTGAAAGAGAAAGATGACTTCTCACATTTCCAGGAGTTTCCAGACATTTTAAAACATTCTAATCACAACACCTTAGAAGGTTTAATTCCACTCATCTGGTGGAATACACTTTACAAATCAGATTATAACCAGGAAGGGGCCCCCTTGGGCAGAAGAATCCCCCTGGGCCCTCTCTTTCTCCTCATGGCAATTACAAAAATATTTCACCTACCTGGGCTCCTTTCTGTGCTAGAGCTCCAGTGATCTAGTTCCTGTCTAAGAGGAAAACCCCTCAGCAGTGCTGTAGGTGTGCAATGAGCTGGCACAGCTCCCCCCATCACTAAAAGTACTTGCAAACCAGAAATTAGCACCCAAAAGTCAAATTCTGACTGCTAGTCAGCTTTAACTTCAAATAAAAAGGGAAATATATATAGATTGTAAATATATATGCATATAACTATATAATAAATACATAAAATGTATAATAAGGGAAGTATATTATAAATGTATAAGTATATTAAAAGCATATAATATATACTATATAATAAGTATATACTATATAATAAGTATATAAGTAAATATATAAACATATATAACATAATTTTTTCTTTAATATTATGTCAGCAATCATTTTATATAAAATATATGAAGCCTTATAGCCTCAATATTTTTAGCTAAGTTGAGTCAAATCATCAAGACTTGATTATAGCTTCATTTAAGCCATTTCACCTACTTTTTTTAAAGAAAGTTGACCCTAAAATATTATGAAGTAAGGAATTCTCTCTTCTCTGCATCCCTCTCCTTTTCAACTAATTTCCCATTTCCCCTCTTAATACTAAGATGATCCCTAGTTTCCAAAGGGCACTGAAGACCCCACCTAAGACCCCCCACTCTCCCATCAGACAACCCTCCAAGCTAGAATCTTCCTTCTTACCTGTCCCACATTGCATTTCCTTAGTTCAGCCCTGTCTTCCCTGCCTAGTGTGGTAAACTAATCCATGCTGAGCTGCTTATGGCTATGTGTTCCTTCTTCCTACAGGATGAACACTTTACAAAGGACCTCCTAAAATCCCCTGAGCCTAATGCCTCTCCAGTGGATATTCTCAGGCACTGTAGTAGATTAATATTCTTGTAAGATATTTTGGAGGCTTATTTCAGCAAGCTCCCCTCCCAACAAAACCTATGAAGTGACATAGTACATCTATGAATAAGACAAATTCAGGGATGCCTGGGCAGCTCAGTCGGTTAGGAGTCTTACTCCAGATTTTGGTTCAGTTCATGATCTCAGGGTCTGGAGATCAAGCCCCACCTTGGGCTCTGCTCAGCTGGGAGTCTGCTTGAGATTCTCTCTCTCTCTTCTGCTCGTTCTGCCCCTCATCCCCTCACATGCACTCAAGCTCATGCACACTCTCTCTCTCTCAAATAAATATTTTTTTTAAAAAAAAGAAGACAAACTCAGATTTTAAATTGTATTTTCTCAACAGAACCAAAATATTGACGTTATTGGTGATTGTGTTAAAATGGCAATGACAGCTGACATGCACTGATCACTTTCGGCTTTCCAGGCCCTGTTCTCAATGTTTTGCATGCATTAACTCATCCAGTCTTCACAAAGACCTTATAAGGACCATATTGTTGAGGATATTTTACAGATGGAGAAATTAGACAATCCGCCCTAGGTCACTCAGCCAGAAAGTGGCAGGGCTAAGACTTGATTTCCAGTTCTCAGGCTCCAGAGCCCAGGCTCCTGACCACACACTACAGTGTCTCTTTAGGAGAAACTGGTGGAATGCTCTTCTCCACTGAGAGAGAGAGAAGTTTCAGAGGATGCTACTCTTTTCAGGTCTTGCCTCTTATCACTCCCTCCTCACCCCTCCCCTGATTCGTGCCTCTTATCACTCCCTCCTCACCCCTCCCCTGATTCGTGCCTCTTATCACTCCCTCCTTACCCCTCCCCTGATCCGTGCCCCCAACTCTATTGTGCTCCTTACACTAAGGTATTCACCCTCTTGAAAGGATGCACTGTGTAACTTCACACATTCAAGTTCGTACATTCTTTGTTCCTGCTTTTCCCTTCTGCGTGTCTATTTGATTATATTCATCCCTTGGGCTCCAGCTAGGATATCAAAGACTCTCCACCTCCTCAGAATTCATTACCTCTTCTTCATATGTATGCTTCTGCCTCGATGCTCGCTACCTTGCAATGAGCCTGGCTGTTTTATATTTCAGGTTGAGATCTGCTGAGATTAGGAGTTCTACATCATCCATCTTTCTCATTACCATTTCCCTGGTGTCTAGCTTACTGCCTTATATATGGTAGGAAATGAATTTTTTTTAAGATTTTATTTATTTAGTTGACAGAGAGAAACACAGCTAGAGAGGGAACAGAAGCAGGGGGAGTGAGAGAGGGAGAAGCAGGCTTCCCGCCAAGCAGGGAGCCCGATGTGGGGCTCAATCCCAGGTCTCTGGGATCATGACCTGAGCTGCTAAACCAACTGAGCCACCCAGGCGCCTCGGAAATGAATTTTTTTTCAAAATATTTTATTTATTTATTTGACACAGAGGTAGAGAGAGACAGATCACAGGTAAGCAGAGAGGCAGACAGAGAGAGAGGGAAGCCGACTCCCCGCTGAGCTGAGAGCCCGATGTGGGGCTCGATCCCAGGACCCTGAGATCATGACCTGAGCTGAAGGCAGAGGCCTCAACCCACTGAGCCACCCAGGCGCCCCCGGAAATGAATTTTTTTTAAACATTTTATTTTGAAGTCATCTCTACACCCAACGTGGGGCTCAAACCCACAACTCCAAGATCAAGAGTCACATGCTCCACCGACTGAGCCAGTCAGGTACCCAGGAAATGAATTTTTTAATTCAATGTTTGTCCGATTTATTCAGGTTAAATAATTTTTTATTTGACAGAGAGGATACCTTGAATGGTGACATCATCACTACCATCCAAACCAAGGCAGAAGAAACAATAGTGCTCATACTCCATTTTAAAATGTATTTCAATCTTTTCAACATGACTGTTTCAATAATATTCAGTGACTAGAAGTACCTCAACTAAATCACTAATGATACAAAAGAATAAAACTTCTTTTATTCTTAAAATAGCATCCCCCCTCTATTCTCAAACTATCACCTATTTCCGTGCTTCCTAGATAAGGTGATCGTCATGTTTTTCTGAAAGTACCATATTTAAAGTTTAAATTTAAACCAATTAAAAGTTTCCCATTCCAGCTTTGACATGGTTTTCCCCATGTGGTAACAGATCTTCTCTGAAGAGCTACCCAATTCCTCACTCATTCTAGATTTTTATCAGCCCACAGATCGTGCACACCAGTGGGTTCCAGTAAGGTTCGTGAGGCAGAGCCTGATGCTGCTAAGGGCTGCCTCCATTTACCCTACTCTATCATGACCATTTTCTTTTTTTTTTTTTAAGACTTTATTTATTTATTTGACAGAAATACAGGGAGAAGGAACACAAGCAGGGGGAGTGAGAGAGGGAGAAGCAGGCTTCCCGCCGAGCAGGGAGCCCGATGTGGGGCTCAATCCCGGGTCTGTGTGATCATGACCTGAGCCGAAGGCAGTCGCCTAACCAACTGAACCACCCAGGTGTCCTTATTATGACCATTTTCCGTAAGTGCCATAAAGTTAAAGGTTGGGAAACATTGTCAAATTCTACTTCAGTTCTTATTTACTTCCCAACCAGCCTCCCCTGCGTTTAAATGGACACATTTCATAGCTTCGCTTTGGCTGTAATACCTCATACCTGGAATGCCATCCTTCTTTCTTTCAGACCATCTCTTAACCCACAGGAAGCTTGTCTTCTAGTCCAGGACTCCAGAGCCCCTTCTCTGAATACCTACTGCGTTTATATAGAGCACCTCACAGTTTTGACTGAGTTCTTTGCTTTAGCACATCCCTTCTGAATGCTTGTTGCCACGTAGAGGCACAATTAACTGCCCAGTTAGGAACCTGAAATTCGAGAAAATATCAGCCTATGAGCTGTCCGGAGCCGAGAAGTTCCAGGTGCATAGTTTCATGGAGCTCTAACTCAGACTGCACACAAATTCCAGCTGCTGCATGTCATGTTTTTATCTGCTGGTCTCTCAGTAGCTACAAACTTTCCATCATTCTGTCCTTCCATGCTCCACCCTCCCATTTAAAACCAGATCCACTTTCTTCAGCCTCTTTAGATCCTTCCAAAAGTTGAGTCATCTCAAGGTCTGGGGTTCCCCTGAGTTCCCATGCAAGACTTCCTTTTTCCCAGTTACCTGAATTCCAGCTTGGCAATTTCCTGAGACTCTGTCCACAGACTTTCCCAGCACTGCCTTCTGGAAACAGTATCCTGACTGGCTGCTCTCAACTATCTTTTCCCTTCCCCTGCTCTCACCTCCATCCTCAGGAGACCCCATCGAATCTCATCTCTGGATTCCCTTCAAAGCTCCAAGACCTACCATTGACAATAAACTGTTGTTCTGGAACCTTTGATCTCCTAAATATCCAATGCTTCTGGGTGTTCCCACAAATTAAAAAAATCCACTGGAGCATCTCCATTCTGATGTTGGGGTGGTGGAATTCAGTGATGTTTGATAAGAAAGAAGAATTCCTCCGTAGAAAAGGACCACAGGATAATTGCACTTATGAACAGAGGAAAGGAGGTGTGGAGAAGTGACATGGACTCTTCATCATAGAGTGTATCAGGAACAGAGCTGGAGTGGCCTTAAGGGGACAAAGTCCTCCTGGTTGACCCAAGACTTTCACGATTTTAGCATTCAAAGCCTACATCCCAGGAAACAACTCAGTCTTGGCAAAGGGTTGGTGACCCTATGTAGTCTCCTGACCCCTGGGTCCCCAAGAAGTCCCTTAACCATGTTACAGAGGTCCAGCTTTCCTACCTACCCTATATTTTCTCTGCTATATCTGCTCCCTCATGATCTGATACATCGGAAGTTAACAAGCCATTCAGAGCTGATAGTGTGTTTAATATTTCCTTTAAAGCATATTACTTGTCCTTACCAGGGTTAAATTTCTCACTCTAATCCAAGCCTTCTTTGGTGTAGCTTGGCTCTTTCCACGGTTCTCATCAACTTACATGCTAAGGGGTTTGAGCAAACATTTTCACTCTGCTCATATACCAGCTGTGTGTTCAAAGTCAATTTTGTCATCTTGGGGACTGAGCCTATTGGCTGAGACCCTGCTGTAAGGAAAATCATGCCACCTTGCATTCCTCAGTGCTTTACATTTAACAAAGCACTTGCTCTCTTTCTCTCTCTCTCTCTCTCTCTCTCTCTCTCTCACACACACACACACACACACACACGCACATGCACATGCACATCTTGTTGGAGGCTAACAATAACCCCTTGAGGTAGGCAGGCACTTATTGGTTGAAAGAAGAAGAGTAAGGAAAGAATTTCCTTGCAAGTGGTTTCCTCTTGAAATGTCTTTAGGAAACATTTTATAAAACACACTTTGAAATCCTTTGTTTCTTTCAAATTTTGTCTCCAAAGCATAAGCCAAAATGGAGTTCTAAACTGTCTGGAACCATTATTTACAATGGCCAAACTACAGAAGCAGCCCAAGTGTCCATCAATAGATGAACGGACAAAAAAGATATGCTGTACACACACACACACACACACACACACACACACACCACACACACACACACACACACACCGCACACACCCACACACACAGACAGGAATATTACTCAGCCACAAAAAGAGTGAAATCTTGCCATTTTCAACAACATGGATGGATCTAGAGAATATAGGGTATTATGCTAAGTGAAAGAAATCAGTTAGAGAAAGAAAAATACCGCATAATTTCATTTATATGTTAAGACACAAAACAAATGAGCAAAGGAAAAAAAGGGAGAGACAAACCAATAGACTCAACTATAGAGAAGTGATGACTACTAGAGGGGAAGGGGGGAGGGGAGCGGGTGAAATAGATGATGATGGCATAAGAGTACACTTATCGTGATGAAAACAAACAAACAAAATTTTATGAGTAGAAAATTTTTTCTCTGCTCGTGAATTGTTTGACTAATTCCCCTAGAAAAAGTAAACAATTTAAAAAAATTGTTTGGAATCATCTGTTGGCCACCACATAGCCTTGAGAAAACTTAGAGTTGGGGGGGGGATAGGTCCTGGACCAGCTTCTGCCCCCAACACAGTCACCAAACGGCCCTGCCGCTAGGTTCTGCTCTCTGTCACCCTGAACACTGGCAAGCCCTGCCCCTCTATCCTTTCTCTCCCAGGATATTATTTCTATGAGGAAATGCAAACTTATAAACATTCTCTTGAAGTATTACCTGACTTAAGTTGGGAACTATCAATAAAGAATATCTCATCCCTTGACTTCTTATTGTAAAGTCCCGTAGACGTGAGTTTCTATTTTAAGGACTACAGATTAACAAAGCTATGGGCAAAGGAGCGATGCTAAAATGCTGTCCCGTTGTGTACGAGATTTTAAAAATGTAGTGCCATTCAAGTTATAATAATTATATAGTTGAAATTCTTATATGAGGCTTTGGTAAAGTTTCGGTAAGTCCATGTTACATTGAATTAAACAGCATTCAGCCACCTGTTTGTTCTCTCCAGGCAATTTTATATACACTAAAATCTGGAATTAAAAAGAGCCCCCAGGGGCACTGGGTGGTTCAGTCAACTAAGCATCTGCCTTCAGCTCAGGTCATGATCCCAGGGTTCTGGGATGGAGCCCCACATCAGGCTCCCTGTTCAGCCGGTAACCTGCTTCTCCCTCTCCCACTACCCCTGCTTGTGATCCCTCTCTCACTGTGTCTCTCTCTGTCAAATAAATAAATAAAATCTTTAAAAAATAATGAAAAATTAAAAAAAAAACAGATGAATCTTATGGTTGGGCACGTGTCGGAGACATTGAAATAGAGTAGGTACCTTTTTAGAAGAATGTCATCCTTTGACTAAAACCCTTTATAATGGCTCATGAGACATTATAGGACAGAATTTTTGCCTCCCCCAGAGCCTGTCCCATGCAAGGTGCCTGCCCTCTCAGGCTTACAAACTCAGGTATTTATGAGAACCCATTGTGTGCCTTTCCACCTCAGGGTTTTTGCCTTTCATTTCCGTGTGGGGAAGGTACTTTCTGCTGCCCTTCACTTGGCCAAGTCAGGTTCATCTTTCTTACCTCATTACATTAGCCCCCCCCCCCCACGCCGCCCCTGGCACAAGGTCTCTAAACATTCTGTTCCTTCTCTTCATAGCACTTCATCATCGTTGGTCATAGAACTGCTCATTAGTAGTTTAATGTCCGAATCGCACACCAGGCTGTAAACTCTGAGAGCATAAGAATTGTGTGTGTTCTTCTTTATCATTGTGGCTTTAATCCCAGAACACCCCTGCGACAGAAACGAGCCCAATAAGTAGCTGCTTCAGTTCCATTGTAATTGCCATCAGCTAGATTTGAGATTTTGGAAGCATGTCCCTGTTTTTAGTCTATTCACCTTCCAAACCACGAGCTCCACTGCCATGCGAATCTTCTAGATGTAGATAACCTTAGAATGTCCACAGCTCTCCTGTGTCCCATAGTTGACTATGCAAATGCCCCCAAATATAATCAGGTGGAGCCCTTTTATTGAGAGTGTGTTGCACACCATGCTGGGTACTTTATACAGTTAATCTAATTCGCTCCTCATAACCACCCTTGAGTAATGTTATCTTGATTTCACAGTTGAGAAGTGAAAGGCTTAGGAAGATTAGTTAACTAAGCTATTGGGTCATAGGGTCTGTAAGAGGTGAAACCAGGATGGTGCCTGATATGTACACTCTTGCATTCTTGACTTTCAAGCACATGTTCCATTCATTAGAATCAGGTTTGGCTCTGTGTACAACAATAGTGACTTAAGCAAGATATGAAATGACATCTTTCTCATGTTAGACACCAAGTAAAGCAGTCTGAGATCGTCATCCTGGTAGATAGAGGGTGTGTTTTTTTCTAAGGCTCAAACACTCCTCACTATGTAGAAAATGAAGTGTAGGAAGCTAGAATTGGAACTGAAAGACCAGCTAGATTATTGGAGTATCCAGGCGAGAGAGGACAGTAGATTGGGCTAGGATGGTGGCAGTTGAGAAGAAGATACATTTGAGAGAAATTTAGGAGGTAAAGTTGGCAGGACGTGGCGAGCAGTTGGAAATGCTATTTCCAAGACCACGTGGATTAACGCAAGTGTGAAAGTGAAATCTGGACTTTAAATCCCACATCAATGAATCAAACGGTATTGTGCTAAGCGCTGAAACTCTAGGGTAGACCCAGAAGTTATCATCCCAGCCAAAGTATAAACTATCCTGTCTGGGCCTATGTTACAAGAATCAAAGGCTCTAAAGAGCAAATTATGGCTCCTTAACTTGCTGCCTTAAGCAAAGTCCATTTAAATCACCTCCGATCAATGTGCTCTACAAACAAAACAATCTTCTTTATAGCCTACCAACCACACCTCACCCCAAATAGACTTGCTATAAATGAAACCAGGAACTCTTGTAGCTGAAATTGCTCTAAAATGTTTTCCTCTCCTAAAAAGTGTTCTAATAGTTACCATGAACTACTCTTCTAGTTTTTATTGGTGTGGAACTGTGCCTCTCATGGTATTGAGAGAGGTATTGAGAACTGTCTCATTTCTTAATTAATATTCTTTTTTTAATCCTCCATCCCCCTCTCTCTTAACTCCTATTTCTAAACTGAAGATAGCTAAGCAAAATATTATTTATTTAGGATTGTCACTTTGGTTTTATGATAATTTTAACATTCTTTGCAAGGTATCACATCTTTTTAGTAGCAAGAAAAAACAGTATATAAGACCTCTTCATTGCTGCTCTCCTTTTTGCACAATAAAAAGAATTGATGGTGTTAGAAATTAGGATTGTGAGCCAAGCAAACAATGACAAGAAAAGCTTGATGTTACAGAATGAAGATCCACACTTAAACACAGCTCTGCTGTCTTTCTCCCATTTATATTTTAATCTAAGGTCTCTAATGAACCTGCAGAAACTTCTTTTTGTATCTGTAAAGTACATAAATGTTTTCTTTGCAAAGTAATAATTAGCATATCCTAATATTATTAAATTATACCCTATAGGAGCCCAATTATTTTACTCTGCAATATTTAGCAATTTTAGCTTAAATTCATTTCGTTACAAAAGCACTAAAAATGAGGTTAATGAAATAATTCTGAAAATCTTCCAAAGGTGACTAGGATGAGTTTAGGTGATTTGGGGGGCCAACTGCATGTGGAGCCGAGGCAGGCATGTTTCTCTCTTTTTAAAGGTAGCAATAAATTCAGCCTCCATTCCTGATGCTAACTGAATCAGTCAGAAAAGCTAAAAGGCTGCCCCAACATCTAGCAGCTCCAAGAATGCAAATTTAGGGGTTCCGTAGCACCCACCCACCAGCAACCCACATCCAGGCTCTCCTTGGGTCTTGTCTCCACCCAGAACTGCTTCAATTATGACAATAATGCTCCAATGTTCTGGACTCTGATCATGACCATCTGTCCTTCCAGCTTGGAATGCCCCACTCTTCCCTTGTCCCCCATGTCGTGTCGCCCTGGACATCTCTCACCTCATTCATCACTCTTGCTAGCACCTTCAACTTGCCCTTCCCATAGTCTTTTTATTAACACTTGCCCTGCAAAGCCAGGGATGGGCCCTGAATCCATTTTTTTTCTCCAACCCATATGGACGATATTGGACTCAGTGGGAAAAAAAATCACACAGCCCAGTATAGAAGAGTGACACGCTTGGAAATCCTTTTGTATATCCCTGATCAGCTTCCATCCCATCTGTTTCATTTCAAATACAATACCCTCCTTACCTTAAACTTCTGATCTGCATTCTCTTCCCTCAGTCCCAACAGAAGGGACTGTCTCTTGCCTGTCTCTTTGCCCCCCAGCTGGAAACCTGTCTGCAGCCACCTGCAAGTGCTTCTGGTCTACAGAAATTTTAATTTGTGTTTCTTAGGCACATTAAGGAAAGAGCTACTAGGAACTTCCTCATTTTGTGTTACTATTTTTAAGACATTAAACTTCTAAATAATGAGGAGCACCTACAAGCAATTGTTCTTCCTAAGAGGAAAGGAAGAAAAAAACACAGACCTGAGGTTCTTTATAAGTATATGGATATAAATATATGGATATAAGTATATGGATATATATGCACGTATAGATGTAAAACAGTTTT
This sequence comes from Spilogale gracilis, assembly GCA_004023965.1. Classification (NCBI taxonomy): domain Eukaryota; kingdom Metazoa; phylum Chordata; class Mammalia; order Carnivora; family Mephitidae; genus Spilogale; species Spilogale gracilis. The sequence continues at coordinate 54,359 of PITA01005485.1, read as the reverse complement.
ATTGACGTAAAATTATTGTGCCATGTAATTCACCCATTTAAAGTGTTAAACAGGGGAGCCTGGGTGGCCCAGTCATTAAGCGTCTGCCTTCAGCTCAGGTCAGGATCCCAGAGTCCCAGGATCAAGCCCAGCATCGGGCTCCCTGCTCGGCGGGAATCCTGCTTCTCCCTCTCTCACTTCCCCTGCTTGTGTTCCTTCTCTAGCTGTGTTTCTGTCAAATAAATTTTTTAAAATATTTTTAAAAATAAAGTATTAAATGGTTTTTTAGTATATTCATGGAGTTGTGCAGCTATTACTAAAATCAATTTTAAAACATTTTTACCACTCCAATAAGAAACCTTATATCCGCTAGCAGTCATTCCATCATTTCTCCCCAAACTCTTCAGCACTAGGAAACTGCTCTTCTTTTTTCTGTCCCTATAGATTTACCTATTCTAGACATTTTATGTAAATGGAGTCACACATTATGGCCTTTTGTGTTAGACATTTTTTTTTAAGATTTTTTTAAAATTTATTTGTCAGAGAGAAACATAGCCAGAGAGGGAACACAAGCAGGGGGAGTGAGAGAGGGAGAAGCAGGCTTCCCGCCGAGCAGGGAGCCGATGTGGGACTCGATCCCGGGTCTCCGGGATCATGACCTGAGCCGAAGGCAGTCGCTTAACCAACTGAGCCACCCAGGCGCCCCTGTGTTATACTTTTATCATTTAGCATGATGTTTTCAAGGTTCATCCATGTTGTAGAATGGATTGGAACTGCATTTGTTTTTATTGCCCAATACTATTCTATTGTCTTGGTACAGCACATTTTATTTACCAATTCATTAGCTGGCTGATGTTTGGGTTGCTTCCGCTTTGGGGCTATTATGAGTAATGCTGCTAGAACCATTCACGTGCAAGTTTTTGCATGGACATCTGTTTTCAGTTCTCTTGGTTATATTTCTAGGAGTGGAATTGCTGGGTCCTAGGGTAACTCTACGTTTAACCTTTTGAGGAACTATCAAGATTGTTTTTCAAAATGGCTACACCCTTTCCCATTCCCATAGGGGTCCAGTTTCTCTATATTCTCATCAATACTTGCTATTCTCCCTTTTTTTGCTTACAGGCATACTAATGGGTATGAAATGATATCTCATTGTGGTTTTGATTTACATTTTCCTGATGTTTAATAATGTTGACTATCCTTGGGATGCCTGGGTGGCTCAGTTGGTTGACCGTTCAACTTTTGATTGGGCTCAAGTCATGATCTCAGGGTCATAAGATCAAGCCCTGCCTCAGGCTCCATGCTGGGTGTGGAGCCTGCTTAAGATTCTCTTTCCCTCTCTTGCTCCTCCCCCCTCTTGCTTTCTCTCTCCCTCTAAAAAAAAAAAAAAAAAAAAAAAGATGATATTGACTATCTTTTCATATGCTAATTGGCATTTGTATATTTTCTTTGGAAAGTATTCAGATACTTTATCTTTTTTACTTTGGGTTGTCTTTTTATAGTTGGGTTGTAAAAGTGCTTTACATAGACTAAATACAAGTCCCTTACCAGAGAGATGATTTGCAAGTATTCTCTACCATTCTGTGGGTTTTCCTTTCTCTTCTTGATGATACAGCATTTCTAATTTCTAATTTTGATGATGGTGAAAATTTCTAATTTTGATGATGTCCAATTGAACTATTATTTGTTGTTGATGCTTGTGCTTTTGGTGTCATATCTAAGAAACCATGGCTTAATCCAAGGTCTCAAAGATTTACACCTATGTTTTCTTCTAAGAGTTTAGCTTTAGCTTCTACAGTTTAAGCTAATTTTTGTAGGAGGTGTGAAGTGGGAGTCCACCTTCATTCTTTTGCATGAGGCTATCCAGTTGCCCCAGACTATTCTTTCTCCATTGAAGAATGTTGGCACCCTTGTCAGAATCAATTGACCATAAACGTGAGGGTGTATTTCTGGATCCTCAATTCTATCTGTTGATCTATATGTCTCTATTTGTGCTAGTACCATACTGTCTTGGTAACTATAGCTTTATAGTAAGTTTTGAAATTGGGAAGTGTGACTCTTTCATCTTCACTCTTCTATTTCAAGATTGTTTCAGTTATTTTGTGTCCCTTGAATAGTTCCACATGAGTTTTAGGATGAGCTTGTTGATTTCTGAAAAAACAAAACAAGAAAACCAACTGGGATTTAGATAAAGATTGTGTTGCCTCCATAATGTCCTAGGGACTGTCCGTATTTGAAGCCTTTTTGTTTAGATCTTTAATTGCTCTCCACAGTATTTTGTAGTTTTCAGAGTATAGGTTTTATACTTTTATCGAATGTATTGCTCAGCATTTTATTTTTCTTGATGCTATTGCAAATAGAATTGATTTCCTGATTTCTTTTTTTTTAAGATTTTATTTATTTCTTTGACAGAGAGAGAGATCACAAGTAGGCAGAGAGGCAGGCAGAGAGAGAGGAGGAAGCAGGCTCCCCACCGAGCAGAGAGCCCTATGTGGGCCTCGATCTGAGGACCCTAAGATCATGACCTGAGCTGAAGGCAGAGGCTTTAACCCACTGAGCCACCCAGGCGTTCTTGATTTCCTAATTTCATTTTCAGATTTTTCATTGCAAGTGTATGGAAAATGTTTTTTGTATACTAATCTTGTATCCTGTGACCTTGATGAACTCATTTATTAGCTGTAATACTTTCTTTGTGTGGATTCAGGATTTTCAGTGTATAAGATCATGTCCCCTGTCATCATCTGAAGGTTCTTGAGGACTACAACAACTGCACAGTGGGAGGACTAAGCTGGGGATGGTTCTTCAATCCCTTCAAATTAGTGACATGTTTTTTGCTGAAAATGTTTCATTTTTCTTTTTTTTTTTTTTTTTAAGATTTTATTTATTTTGACAGAGAGAAACACAGCCAGAGAGGGAACACAAGCAGGGGGAGTGAGAGAGGGAGAAGCAGGCTTCCCGCCGAGCAGGGAGCCCGATGTGGGACTCGATCCCAGGTCTCCGGGGTCATGACCTGAGCCAAAGGCAGTCGCTCAACCAACTGAGCCATCCAGGCACCCCATGTTTCATTTTTCTAGTTAGAAAAGATAAGTCTCTCAACAACAAAGTGCACTACTAATTCTTTACACATTGCATTTCAACTAATGCAACTGAAATCACAGTTTTGGTATGTGGTGTTTTTTGTTTTGTTTCGTTTTGTTTTCCCACAAGCGTTGCACTTATCCGTCTATAAAAATACATGAGATCATGACTGCAAAAAAACTGTTAGTATTTATCTTTTTCATTCAGAAGGCAGCATGATTTAGTGAAAGACTTCCTCAGCCTCTGGAATTAGAAGACCGGTTTTTAGCCCACCTCTTAGCAATGTTATTAAAGGTTATTGTTGAAGGTTCTAGGAGGGTCCAGCTGCTTCTCCAGGCTTTCTTCTGTAAACTGGCTGTTACTTCTGCAGAGGACCGAGCCTCAGGAGGGTGGCAATGCCCTGGAGCAGAGGGAACAGCACTAGCTGAGCCGTTTCCTTGGTAAATGCCTACTTCTTTTTGGTTTTGGTGTTTCCTTGGTGTTATCGATAATTCCTTTCCTCGTTTAAAACTATTATGACATTTCACCTCACTGAGGAAACCCTCTCAGGCTGAGAGTGGATCTGTCTTTGGTGAAGGTATATCCAGACCTTCCATGGCCTGGTACCTGATCCACAAAGTGCATGGGAAAATCAAAGTCATGATCTAGAAGAACAAACAGTCTGGGGCCTTATCTTAATCACAGGGCTAAGGCTTTGTCAGCAGAATGGGGAATTGGCAGGGGAAGTTCCACACTTTATCATAATGCTCATTGCTTTAGCTGCATCACTGCTTCCTTCCTTAATATGCAATTAAGGACTGACTTTATAAGAGACAAACAACATGTCAGTTTTATGATAGCCAAAGCCTATAATCTGCACATGTGTTTTTCCAGCTGGGTTCGAGAGCATGGTGGCAAGAGTGTGGCCCTCAAGTCAGTTTGTCCTTAGATTCAAATCCTGGCTCCATCTCTTCATAGCATGAGATCTTGGTCATTTACTTAACTTTTCTAAACTTTTACCTCTGTAAAAGGAGCATATAGTAGTTCATAGAAATGGTTGTGAGAATTGAAAAAAATATATACAGTCTACCTACCGTATGATAAGCACGATATGCTTTAGCTAGTAGGAGGAGGAAGAGGAGTATTCTTCCTCAAGGCATTTGGCTGTTTAAGCTAAGAAAATTATTTTAAGTCCATTCCAGTGTTTTTCAGTTGTTGGTATGCGTAGCAATCACCAAGAATAATTTTTTTAATGAAAATTCCCAGACTCTACCCCCAGACTTTCTTTCTTTCTTTCTTTCTTTTTTTTTTTTTTAAGATTTTATTTATTTGACAGAGAAATACAGCTAGAGAGGGAACACAAGCAGGGGGAGTGAGAGGGGAAGAAGCAGGCTTCCCGCCCAGCAGGGAGCCCGATGCGGGGCTCCATCCCAGGACTCTGGGATCATGACCTGAGCCAAAGGCAGATGCTTAACGAGTGACCACCCAAGCACCCCGATAAGATAACTTTTTATCTGATATACAAGCCATAGTCCAATTTTATCAATTGCCCCAATATGCCTTTTCTCACAACTTTTTCTCCCCATAAGGATCCAATCCAGGGCCCAGTACATACTGCGCTTGGTGCTACGTGTCTTTTGTCTCCTTCCATCTGGAACAGTGCCTGAGCCTATCTCTACTTTATGACATTGACTTTTTTTAAAGAACACAAGCCAATTATTTTACAGAACATTCCTTATTGTGGCTTTGGCTGATGTTTTCTAGTAATTAGATTTGTGTTATGTATTTTTGGCTAGAATCCTACATAAGTGATGTGTCCTTTTCAGAATCTCTCCTCCAGAGGAGACACATGATATCCACTTGCTTCTTATTGGCGAGGTAGACCTCACTTTGAGAAATACTTGACTACTTTGAGAAGTAGCTGAGCAGTCACCTTCTGTTCCAAGAGACCTCAGAACCTGACATGGTCAGACAAGGACTCAGGATGGTTACTATTCAGAATTTTCTGATTGTGGGTTTGTCACGGGACTTATCTGTCCATTGCCTAGTTAGTTCAGAAGACCATATGTATATTCAATGCACTGCTATTACGTTCAAAACCACAACATATCTTTATGTTTAAGTTATACAATTCCATACCTCTACTCCCTATTTCTTTGATTTTTTTTTTTTTTAAGTAAGCTCTATGCCCAGCATAGGGCTTGGACTCATGAACCTGAGATCAAAAGCCAAGAGCCCTGTGCTCTACTAAGCCAGCCAGGTACCCCTCCCCCACACACATATTTTCACTTTTAGTAACTCTGGATCATGACTTCTATTCTGTGGTTAATCGAGATTATCTGTGATATATCACATAGATAACTAGATGCACCCACTCTGTTGATGGTAGTTTGAGGTTAGTGGAGAAAACTTAATTTCTGACATCACATATTTTACAATACGTATTGGCTTCCTTTTCGATGGTGTGCTTGGAAGTGCTTATTCTTCCATTACCTTTAAACCATACTGAGGCATGAACTGTAATTGCTGTTTTATTACTTATGTTTTCATGGAAAATCTCTGGCCTGCTCTCTCAGTATACCTACTTGATGTTGACAATATAATTCTCATGGCATTCATTCATTCATTCATTCATTCATCCATTCCATTTACCAGTAGTTTGAAGACTAAGAAAGAAGATGGTGTCCAGTCTTTAAAAGGCTGACATATCTTGGGGTGCAGGGTGACATTGTCAGCCCCAGGTTAGACTCTGCACTCAGCAAGGAGCCTCCTTGATTTTCTCTCTCTCTCTCCCTCAGACGCTTCCCCCACAAAAAACAAATAAGTAAATCTTTTAAAAATAAATAAATAAATAAAAATTTAAAAAATTTAAAAAATAAAAAGCTGGCATTTCTTGAGAGCATCTCTGTGTCAGCCACCATGTAATACCTCACAACAACCAGAGAGAAAAGTTTTCACAGACAAGGAGACAGAGTAAATAACTTACCTGACACAGAACTGTTAAGAAGCAATAGAATAGGGCTTTAATCTTTGCTCTGATTGAACTCTTAAATATACTGTTTACAGGTACTGCCACTAAATTGCAATGGTAAAGACAGAGTGAGCAAATTGAATTCACAAATTTCAGAATGCCAGAATTAGGTATGCTTTCAGCGTTAAAAGGGCCACTTGAGGTCAAATGAGAGCAGTACCTTCCAAAATGGCCAGGAAACTTAAGGAACTTTTACCCTGTAGGGCTCTTCAGGAGAAAACCAGAAGTATCATAATACATTCTTCTGAAAATTTTGAAAATAAAGATGAAGTCCCTGTGTTCTTGCCCACTTCTCACCAACCCTCCTTCTTCCTTTCCCCTGGATTATTATTATTGTGTTTTTATACTTTGCATAAATAATGTCATTACAAATATAAACCAATACAAGCAAATACAAAAATACTATGCTATATGTAAAAATGTACAACTTGGTCCTGCCACCAAGGTTTTCAAGACCTAGCATTTCTAGCAAAAGTTGGTCTAATGCACAATGTCTAAATCCACATTTTGAATGCATTTATATTAATGACCACGTGGAATGAATTCCTACAATTTATTTATGTGCTCTCCTCATGAAAAATATTTGGTTTATAAGGGTTTCTCAGAGATGTTAGGATTGATTAGAAAAAATGCCTTTAAGGTCTGAGAGTAGCATTATGAATAAAGCCCCAAAAGCCAAAGAGGATAAAAGATGCCTGGAGTTGGCCTTTAGCATAGAAAGATCCTTTGGCTTGAGCCTCAAGGTCTCAAAAAGACATTGTTCATTTTGATAATAACTCTTTCTTAGGAAAAAAGAGACAAATGTCAAAATAGATGTTATATTAAAGATTAAATGTTACATGTATTCTCAGATGTGCACGTTGTCCTTATTTATTTATTTATTTATTTATTTATTTATTTATTTATTTAATAAGCTTAATTTTTCAAGCAGGTTTAGGTTCACGGTAAAGCTGAACAGGAAGTACAGAGAGTTTCCATATATCCCCTCCACTCACACATGCATAGCCTCCTACACTATTAATATCCTACGCCAGAGTGGTACCTTTGTTATATTTATATAGAGACGAATTTATATTGACACATCATTGTCCTCCAAAGTCCATAGTTTACACTGGGATTCACTCTTGGTGTTGCATATTCAGTGGGTTCTGATAATTGTATCATAGCATGTATCCACCACCATAGTATCACACAGAACAGGGTCAGTTGGCGTAAAAATCCCCCGTGCCCTGCCTGGTCATTCCTCCCTCTTCTCAACCCCTGGCAACCACTAATTTTTTACTATCGCCATAGCTTTACCTTTTCGAGAATGTCACCTAACTGGAATCATAACAGTATGTATGTAGCCTTTTCAGATTGGTTTCTTTCACTTAGTCATATGCATTTAAGTTTCCTCCATGTGGGGAAAACTACATGATTTGATAGTTTATTTCTTTTTAGTGCTAAATAATATTCCAGAATTGTCTAGATGTACCACAATGTATTGATTCACCTACTAAAGGAAATCTTGGTTGCTTCCAAGTTAGGACAATTATGAATAGAATTTCTATAAATATCCATGTGTAGGGTTTCATGTGTATATAAGTAATTTTTAAATTGGTTTATTTCAGTAACTACCAAGGAGCATGATTTCTGGATTGTATGGTGAGATTGTGTTTAGTTTTAAGAAACTGTCAAACTGTCTTCCAAAGTGGCTGTGCTATTTTACATTCTTACCAGCAATGAATGAGAATTCCTGTATCCACATCCTTACCAGCATTTGGTGCTGTTGGTGTTTTGGACAGTGGTCCCTCTAATAGGTATTAGTGGCATTTCATTGTTGTTTTAATTGGAAATCCCTAATGCACATGATAGTATCTTTTCATATGCTTACTTACCATTTGTGTATCTACTTTGGTATGGTATCTGTTCATGTCTTTTGCCTAATTTATCATTGTTTTCTTTTTGCTCAATTTTAAAGTTCTTTGTATATTTTGGATAGCAATCCATTATCAGATGTGTTGTTTGCAAATATTTTCTTCCAGTCTGGCTTGTCTTCTTTGTCTTTACATTGTCACTCTCAGAGCAGAGGTTTTTAGTTTAAGGAAGCCCAGCTTATCAGTCATTTTTTTCTATGGCTGGTCCTTTTGCATTGTGTCTAAAAAGTCATCATCAAACCCAAGGTCACCTAGATTTTCTCCCATTTTATCTTCTAGAAATTTTACAGTTTTGTGTTTTACTTTGAGGTCTATGATCTATTTTGAATTAATTTTTGTGAAAGTTGTAAGGTCTGTGTCTAGATTAATTTTTCTGTACATAGATGTCCTATTGTTCTAGCACTATTTATGAAAGAAACTATCTTTGTTCCACTATACTGTCTTTACTCCGTCATCAAAGATCAATTTTTGATATTTATGTGGGTCTGTGTCTGCGTTCTCTATTCTGTTTCATTGATATATCTACCTATTCTTTTACCATTGCCACATTGTCTGGATTACTATAGCTGTATAATAAATCTTGAAGTTGTGTAGTGTCAGACCTTTGACTTTATTCTTTTCCTTCAATATTGGGTTGATTATTCTGGGTCTTTTGCCTCTCGATATAACTAAAGATTCAGATTGCTGTTATCTACAAGATAACTTGCTGAGGTTTTTTTCTTGTTTAATTGCATTAGCTAGGACTTCCTCTCTACTAAGTCACTTATCATCGCCTAGTCACTTTACATCTTCCAAAATGTTGTTGACGTCTCTCATTTGCTGGGGTCTTCATACTTGTTCTCTTCTTCCTTGTAGAGTTGTATATATTTTTTAAAAAGATGTTTATTTTATTTATTGTTAAGTAAACACTATTCCCAATGAGAGGCTCAAACTCACAACCCCACGATCAAGAATCGCATTTCCCTTCTCACTAAGCCAGCCAGATGACCCAATTTGTTTGTTTGTTTGGTTGGTTGGTGTTTTGGAGAGAGAGAGTGTGAATGAGAATGGGGGAAGGGTGCAGAGGGAAAGGTAGAGAGAGAATCATAAGCAATTCCATGCCCAGCAGGGAGCATGAGGCAAGACTTGATCTCAGACTCTGAAATCATGATCTGAGTTGAAACCAAGAGTTGGGTTCACCAACCGAGTCACCCAGGCAATCCCATATATTTTTTAAATGCCCCCCTAGCCTTTTAGTGAGATTTTGGAATAAGAACAGACATAAATAAATATGATTGCTTCATTAGGTTACCCAGAAGTGCATTTATTTTTCATATATTATCGTTTTAAAAATTATGGCTAAGGAACCAAAAAAGCTGCAAATTGTAGGGCTTTTTCAACTTTTAAGTAGGTCTGATAGCTGTGATCTTTATAAACTCTTCCTAGAGACAGAATCCCAAATGAATAATAGGTCTGACACCATATCAACCTCCTCACATTCTTATGTACAAAAACATAAATTAATGGGTAATAATTTACTTTACAAATGGATTTAGTTAACTCTTCTAGGATATCTAAAGTAAAATTTTATGTGCAAAAACTCAATTCATAGCTAATGAGAACATAATTATTATATATAATATAGCATACTTATGTCTTTCTGCTAGCCGAGACACTAAGCATATCCTTTAATTTGGAAGCTGGAGTTTAGTGAATGGCACCAACATTTAAATCAGTGGAAACTGCAAAGAAGAGAACATGTAGAAAGAAAATAGGCCTTGAGAAGAATGGACGACAAAGTAGGATGGCAGACACAGATGAGACAAGGCCATTGAGTACCTGGAGATAGGTACCTGCAGGATAATGTAAAACTAATGCTGTGTCTTCACTCATTGTAATGGACACAGTAACAGAGGGATTAAGGGAAGGGAAGGAGGAGATTGCACAAAACAATTGCTGCAGACATGAATCTAGTATCATGGTTATAGTCAAGGGCGTTACTGTTATGGAACAAAGAGTTTCCAAGTTACAAGATGTGCTGGGTTTAAATAATGGGTTGTGGATCAAGAATGTGGAACATTAAAATAATAATGGCAAAGACAGTTGACCTAGAGAATTTAAAGGGGGGAAGGAATCATGAAAGTAGATTCAATGAGGACCAGAAGGAAGGAATTCTTCCAAGTTGATTTCAGAATTTCAGAAGACTGATATTCCCATAGAGGGTTGCAGTGGCGGGGTGGGGGAATGCAATGTGGCATCCTTAACAAGGAAATAGCATATGTGATGACATCAGGGACAAACCAGTGAAAATATAACAATAAGGGCCTCATAAAACAATATAATACTCAGCATTTACTGTGTAATGCGCACAATGCTAAATATTATAGCATTAACACATTTTATCTTCAGAGCTTTGCTGTGAAGTAGGAAGTATTTCCTGATTGATAGATGAGGAAACTGAGGTTTTGTGACTTTAAATTAGTTGCTCAAGCTCACATGAACTCAAGTCTGTCTGATTCCAGAGTTGGAGCATGGAATCGTAATTCATAGTCTCAGTAATAATTACTATTTCATAAATATCATTTATGTGTCGGGCATCTTGCATACTTACCTTTATTCCTCACTATACTACCCCTGAAGTAGATTTAAATAATACTTAGGTATTAATAAGGTATCATGCCTTATTAAATATTAATCGTAGCCTTAAAACAATCCAGTGAGGTAGTTATACAGATATTTATAGGATATTACCTTATCAATTATTAATAGTATTTTGATGGAGATTTACATTCAAAAGTATGAAAAGCTGATATTGAATTCCCTGAAAAGCAAACCACCTTTAGCATCTGTTTCATTTCCCCTTCTTCTTCCTCCATTTTCCCTCCTCCTTCCCTACCTCCCCAGTTCCTAGTGCATCACAGCTCACTCCTCTACCCAGTTCTAGCTGCTCCTCCTCATACTCAGTTCTGGAGCCCATCCTAACTGAAGTAGGGAGTTTGTCTTCGTTTATTTCAGCTGCTGTAACAGAGTACCAAAGACAAGATGACTTATAAATAGCAGAAACTTATTTCTCACAATTCTAGAGGCTGCAAAGTCCAAGATCAAGGTGTGGGCACAGTCAGTGTCTGGTGAGAGCCTGCTTCCTGGTTCACAGGCAAGCCATCTTCTCACTGTGTTCTCACAGTGATCATGGAAGGGCAAGGTTGCTCTCTGCGATCTCTTTTATAAGAGCACCAATCCCTTCTTGAGGCTTCTATTAACCTCCCAAAGGTTCCCCTGCCCAGTATCATCACATTAGGGACTAGGATGAATTTGAGGGGTGGTGGGTGAGGGAACACACAAAGATTCAATCTATAGCAGATTTCAGTATTTGCAGGCTTAGTCTGTCCCCATAACCTCATCTCATAGAGCTAAGAAGTAAATCTACTCTCTGTGACCTAGAGTCTGTCTCCCTAGTCATAGCTCCTGGGAGCCTGTGTGATCTGCCCATTGTCCTATTTTTTTGTTTTCTGGGAAGACCCCGGACTCAATGTACCTGAGGAATGCATGGAGGGTGAGGGGGCTGATCTGTGAACACATACCTCTCTTAGTGCTTGGCCCTCACCACCCTTAGTCCTGAATCTTGACATGTATCCTGCCCCTGACCTCCGTGCTGAGACTGCAAATCAAAGGTCAGCCTAGTTGGAACTATGCTTTTCGTGGTCAGGGTCATGGTTCTCCAGACTTTGAGCTTTTGCTGCAATCTCAGTTTCCTCTTGCTGTGCTCTCTGCCCACCTCCAACCTACCTTCCAGTGCCAAGTTTGCTGAACCGTGATTACGGTACTGGGCTTTGTGGGCCTTGTGCCTACCCTGCCCAGTTGGGCCTCCATCCAAAGCAGTATACTGCAGCAAGGGAAGACCTGAAGGTAGATTTCTCATAAAGCTTACTCAAGATGCTTAAACTTCGGGTGTCTGCTAGCACTGGGTGGTAGAAAGTATCCTAGGTGGAGAGAGAAAGCCAGGTTGTTGTCAAAAAGAATTTTTTGCTGGCAAATTGCTTACACTGATCTCAAAAGAAAGGAATATGAAAGTCTAAGACACAAGTATTTTGTTGTAATTTCTTTAGTCATTCTGAACAATACTTCTCTATCTTATTTTTACATTTGTATTATTTTTCTAGAAAAGTGACCCCCAAATTGTATAAGCGTCAGGCCCACAAAACCTGGATCTGCCCTTGGGAAGACCCATACCTAAGCCTCATCTCCAGAGACTGTGATTTCATTGATCTGGGGCAGTAGATCTCTGCTGAGGTAAAAATTTTTCTGCCTGGTGGATATCTAGCAATAGCTGGAGACATTTTTAGTTATCACAACTGAGAAGGGGCAGAGGTATGCTATTGGCATTAATGGGTAAATGCCAGATTGCTGTTAAACAGCTTACAAAACACTGGACAGCCCCACAACAAAGAATTACCTGACCAAAAATGTCAATGGTGTTGCAAGTGAGAAGCCCTGATCTAGGATGAGGCTCTGAGCATCAGCATTTTTTAAAATCTTCTCAACTAATTTGAATATACAAACAGGGTTGAGAACAACAGTTCTGGAGATAATAATAGCTAACCTTTACTACTGAGTACTTCTGTGTACCAGTCATTGTTCTAAATGAATGAACTCATTCAGTCTCTGAGTAAGCCTATTACTTATTATGATTATAATTCCCATTTTACAGATGAGGAAACTGAGGAAGAAATATTAAGAAACATATCCTGAGATTCAACCCCACACAGCTGGGCTCCAAAGTCTGAGCAGTTAACTACTATTGCATTCCTGAACCTCCTTGAATGACTGCATCCAACCAGAGATCTCTGTGAGAGAAGGGAGTAAGAGTCCCTATGGCACCCATGGCCATAGCTTCCTGCCTACCCCCAACACTTAGAAATGAAAATGAGAAAGGATCTCAAAGTACATACAGCTGAGGGGGGTGGGGCAGAGGAAGTATAGAACCATTTTGAAGTATGTGTCAAAAGATGGTAGTTGGGGGTACGGGTATTTGTTCCAGTTTCTCAGATATGTCTGTGTCTAGTTCAATTTGATGAAATTTCTTAAAATGGAAGTTTAATTTAGATACGGTAGGCCCCTCTTTCTGTAAGAAAAAAAACATGTCCATTGGACTGTACGTAAGTAATAATAATTGTTGCTTCCATCACCATCTCTTGCACAGTAAGAGTAATGGGCTGTGTGGTGATGTAGCTTTCACAGATGGCCGTATTTAATTGAAAGCCATGCCCAGCAGCTGCTGGAAATGCTGACTACCAGCTTGGGAAAAGGACTGCCAAATGGGAGGAATGCAGACAAGTTCTGTGGCAAAATGATAGAAATATGTAAAGTAAAATGACTCTCTCTTTATTCACTGTTACTAAATGCTCAAGCCGAAAAGGTAAGCACCAGCACACTTGGTTTTGTAGTTCAATTCCGTAACACCGAGATGATGAAGATAGCTGGTGCCTTCAGGGCACGGGGTGGGGTGGGGATAAGGCCAAGATGCAAATATTTCTAAAATAAAACAGGCCATGCAAAGAGGGCTATCCCATGCTTGGAAAAGGACTCCAAGCCCCACATGAGAACCACAGCCATGGCCAACTCCTTGACCTCAGCCCAGTGAGACCCTGAACAGAGAATCTAGTTGTGCCATGCTTGGACTTCTGATTTTTGGAAACTGTGAGATAATTTTCAACTGCTAAGGGATAATTGCTTATACAACCAGGAAATGAATACAAGGCATTATAATTCTTGATTTTTGAATGCCAAACCAACCTATGTTCCTAGGATAAACCCTATTTGGTCATGACATACTATCCTTTTCATAGTGTTAGATTTGATTTGCTAAAATTTGGTCAGAATTGTTTATATATGTTCATGAGGGACATGGCTTGAAGCGAAATAAGAATCTGAAGGAGAAAGAAATGGAAGATGAAAAAGGAAGACATGACAAATGAGAGAACAATTTAAGTAGAAGTGGGGAAATTATCAAGAATAGGTTTGGAAAACAATCCAATGGGGTTTTTGGTTGGGGTTTTGGTTTTTAGTAGATTTTGTTTATTTATTTTAAAGAGAGAGTATGTGTGCATGTGCAAGTGTGAGCAGGGAAAGAAGAAAAGGGAGAGGAAAGTGGAGGGGAAAGAATCTTGAGCAGACTCCACACTGAGCACTCAGGGTGACTTGGGGCTTGATCTCAGAACCCTGAGATCATGACTCAAGCTGAAACCAACAGTGGGCACTTAACCAACTGAGCCACCCAGGTGTCCCAGCAATCCAGCATTTAATTTGGCTGGATAATTAGAGATAGGAAGTCAACTGGTGGGGAATGCAGATGGAAAACTCAGGAGCAGAATGCATGCTTAATTTGGGAAATGGAGTCAAGAGTCACCGAAAGTCACTGAGGGACATAACCAGACGAGTGAGCCATAAGCAGTGTATAGTTCATAGTGCACCAAGCAGAATCCAGAGGGTAGTAGGGAAGCCCTTGCAATCATCTGGTTAGAGGTTACCAGAGCCTAAACCTGGGCATGGTTGTGGGGAGGAGGGGGAAGCAAGAGACAGAGGAAGAGATCAAGCCCTTAGCATTCAGCCTAGATGTTAGATTGGCTCCACTTCGTCTTTGGACACCTGAAGAGCATCAGCAGGCCGTATTCTATCACCTGGTGATTAGAAACCAAGCACTGAAGGCAAACCTGAAAACTACTGATCACCTGCAGGTTGGGATCCCTATGTTCCCCCGGACCCAGGCCCAGATAGGACACAGTTATTAACGGTGGCCCAGGAGGTCCATCCCAGAAGAACTCCAAGAAACGGGTTTGAGTCTGCTGTCCATTCTGGGATGGTATGTCGTTCCATTAATAAATGCAACATGGGAAAGGGGACAAGGAGTCTCAGGGAACAAAGCTGCATGCACTCAGTAGGGGCTTAAAGCATCTCTCTTGGATTCCTGGTCCCAATGCAGGATCAGAAGCAGAGGCCACCAGGAAGGACTGTCCTGGATTTCAATCAGCTGTTTCAGATCCTTATAATTCAGTGGCTCTTAGCATGGAGGGACCTGAGAAATAAATATTATCGAGTAAGACTGATCTCCGTATTTTACAGCTCAGGAAAGTGAGGCCTTATCAGCAAAAGGGTTAGAGTGCTTTGCTTTGTTTAATTTTGCCTACTTGAAGTATCACTTTTTAACATTGACCTAGAAGGTTGTGAGTTGGAGTATATAGATTCATGCAAAGCCCTGGGACAGAATCCATTATTCAGCTTCTAAACAGGTTTTTGCATTTCCTATGATGGAGACTTCAAAGGGCATAACAGCAGAATTATAAAGTGGGCAATGGGATATGCTGCTAATCGGAGGGTAAATCCATGGAAAAGCTATTTCCTTTAGCTCATCACTGCGTCCATCCCCAGGAATTTCCCTCCTCCAAAGGGAATCCTCTCATCCAAGGTTACCGTCCCTCCCAGGGAGGACACCCGCACCCAGTGACATTCTACAAAGACACATCTCCCTCGTCTTAATTCTGGACCTCTCTGAAGGACCATCTCAGGCTCCCGAGGGCTCCCTGTGGGATCATATTCTAGTTCAATTTCCCCTTCTGTCAAATCCTACACAAACTTCTGGCTCCCAAATTACCATCTCAGACCCAGGAAACTCAACTGATAATACCCCCTTGAGACAGGAAGCTTACTGAAGACAAGCTGTCAAATTCTCTATCCGCTTTCTCCTCTGTCCTGCTCCATCTCGTTGGTACTCAGTCAGCACGGCACTGAACAGAATTCAGATGGATGGGACACAGATGATGACTTGCCCAAAGATTGGACAAGGACTATTTCCCTTCTCCTTTTGCGTCCAAAGTAAACACTGAATATCTTCTTGTCTCTAATATGCAAAATAGTCATAGAATTTACGGAGAATACAAAACATATACAGTCTTGGAATTCCTTCTGTAAAGTATTTCCTGGGGAAATTCACATTTTAGAACTCAGAGAATGTTTATTTTTAAAATGAGGGAAGTGTAGCCCAGACTCATTTTAATCTTTCTGCTTTAGGTGAGCAGGACTCCAGACAATCAAAAGAGGCGTCTTTTAAATTTATGTTGTCTCAGGCACCCTGGTGAAATTTTCACTGTGGATAAAGAAAATCAACAACCCATTCCAGTGACTTTGCAGACATTCTAGAAAGATCTGCTTACCCAAAACCTTCCGTTGTTTAGCTCAATGATAATTTTGGCTAAGTGATTATTAGTGGCAATGCTTATAGCCTAATTGGGGTTGTATTTCTTCTTTAATGGGTCCCAGTCAACATTCCCAGCAAGAGGTTGTAAGGCAGATCCCCCAGTGGGCTGGCATTTTACTCTTCTAACAGCCTTCTGCTCTGCTTCATTAGCTTTGTGGTCCTCTCTGTTATAACAGCCCTTCCTAACCCCCTGGGGGGAAGCCAGAGGACACTTGTTTGAACTGGTTTCTAGATTACACAGATCCAGGAGGTTAAAGTTTTCAGTTGGACCACATGTTAATATTGATTTTTGTGTCCCCAACATCTAGCAGCAGGTCCGGCTCAAAAATGTTGGAAGGAAGGAAGGAAGGAAGGAAGGAAGGAAGGAAGGAAGGAAGGAAGGAAGAATGGAACAGACTAAATGATGACTATCATTCCCTGGATGGTGAAACTCCAAAGATGGGTTAATCTGGCAAGCAGGATGTCTTTCTTCTTCCCAGACAAAAAGTATCAGCCTGAGATCCTTAATTCTTCACTCAGAGTACCGTGACCTTCACAGATTTTTCTCTCCTGTACTTTTTCCTTTTCAAATGCAAACAACAGCACCAGGCTTCCCAGCAGGGGCATTCTTATCCTCAATCACTCTCTTATGTTGGAGCCCTACCTTGGCACTCCCTGCTGCTCACACCGGCTCTCCCACTCCCGCATGGGCCCTGCCCCTACCTCCTGGGTCTAGGTCCCATCAAAAACTAGTCTTCATCCCCAGTCCCAGCATTCTCAACCAGGCTCAGCTGATAAAGGCCCCTCAGTTCTTCCTTTCCTAACTAGACCTTCAGGTTAGCGACCCCCATTCCTCCCACCAGCCCTAGGGCAATTCATTCTGTTATGTTCATATATTCATCAGATGGGACTCCTTTTCTTGTGCAGCCAGGAGGCCTTTAGTTTTGGTCTTGGAAGTGGCTTTGCATAGCTCTACTCTGCTTAACTGATTTTAATTTAATTTCTTTTATTTCAAATCCATGAGGCCCTCCTCATGGCTCACATCACAGTTAACTTGTTTCCTCTGGGGCCCCCAAAACAGTATTTGAGGGTGGCTTTCTTTTTGAGGGCTCACTACTGTAGACAGTTCACAGGTGCAGCCTAGGCAACAAGCTCAGCACCTTAGTGGGCCCCTTCTTTTTTGTGATTTTCCCCCCAATTTTATTAAGATGTAATTGAAATACAACATTGTGTAAGTTTAAGGTGCATAGTGCGATGATTTGGTACATACAAATATTGTGGAATGATTACCACAAGATTGGTTAACACATCTATCTCCTCATATAATTAGCATTTTGTTTTTGTGATTGTGGTAAGAACATTTAAGTTCAGTCTCCTAGCAACTTTCAAATATAAAATAACAGTTTTGTTAAACACAGTCACCACTTCTTCATTTTATAGCTGTTAACTTTGTACTCTGACCAGTGTCTCCTCACCTTCCCTACTCCCCAGCCCCTGGCCTCTCTGTTTCTATAAGTTTGGCTTTTTTAGATTCTACATATAAGTGAGAACATGCAGTATTTGTCTTTCTCTGACCAAATTATTTCACTTAGCATAACACCCTCTAGGTTCATCCATGTTGTCACAAATGCTAAGATTTCCTTTTTTATGACTGAGTAGCATTGCATTATTTACATATATGATATATATACATAAGAGTAATTATATACACAATATATATTCTTTATCCATTCATCCATTAATGGATACTTAAAATGTTGTTTTCATGTTTTAGCTATTGTAAATGAAGCTACAGTGAACATGAGAAAGGAGGTATCTCTTCAAGAGACTGATTTCATCTCCTTGGATATATACCCAGAAGTGGGATTGCTGATAGTTTTATTTGTAATTTCTTGAGGAGCCTTCATAATGTTTTCCACAGTGGCTGCACCAAATTATGTTCTCACCAACGGTGCTTGAAGGTTTTCTCCACGACCTCACCAGTATGTGCTATCCTAGTGAGCCAATTCTCAACTTTCTCTGCTGTTCCCTTTCTCCTCAGTTACCTGCTCATTCAACAATCAAGTGTGGAGTGACCACTAAGGTTCAGGTTCAGAACCATCTTCTTGGGATACAGGATACATACATCTTGGTGGACTCTTCCTTCAAGAAGCCACAGTCAGCGAGTATGGAAGTGTGATGTGGTCAGGGCGATGATAGAGTTACTCATTTAAGGGGATGGAGGAGGAGGCCCCAAACTAAGGAAGAGGAGAGTGGCCTTGGAAGTTTTCCTAAGGGAGGAGATGCCCCTTCCTTCATCATAAAGGATTAGTCAGCAATAGCTTGATGAAGATGAATGGATGCGAATAAGCATTTACAATTCATCCAATGAGTATGTTTTGAAACCTGCCACATGCCAGGCAAAGTTCTAGGTGCTGGGGAGACAGCAATGAACAAAATAGAAAGTTCTTCCTCTTGGGAAGAAACAGATTATAACCAAAATAAGTAAAATATATACTATGTCATAAGGTGGTAAGAGTTATACAGAGAAAAATAAATTGGGGAAAGGGATTTAGTATGTATGCATGAAAGAGGTGACTTTTATTATTTTTTTAAAATTTTATTTATTTATTTGAGAGAGAGAGAGAGAGCATAGGGGAAGGGGCAGAGGGAGAGAGAGATAGAGAGAAAAACTCAGGAATACTCCTCCATGAGTGCAGAGAGTACAAGCAGGGGGAAGGGCAGAAGGAGAAGGAGAAGCAGGCTTCCCGCTGAGCAGGGAGCCCCATGTGGGGCTTCATCCCAGGACCCTGGGATCATGACCTGAGCCAAAGGCAGCCACTATATCGACTGAGCCACTCAGGTATCCTAAGGGGGTGACTTTGAAAAATGGTAGTTTAAAATATAGTAGCTAGGGAATGCTACTCTGTTTTTACCAATCCCTTTCATCTTCATTGTGGTTTTAACTATTTGTAAAGTAGTCTTACATCTATCTATTAGCTTACTCAATTCTTAAAATAATCCCACAAAGAGGTGAGAAAAATTAGTCTCCTAGTCTCTGTTGCTCCCTGTGTTAGTTTGCTAGGGCTGCCATAAAAAGCACCACTTAGTGGCTTAAACAGTAGAAATATACTGTCTCATAGTTCTGGAGGCTAGAAGTCTGAGATGACAGCGTTGCTGGGCTGGCTCCTCCCGAGGCTCTGAGGGAAGCTCGGTTCCTGGCCTCTCTCCCTGGCTTACAGACAGCTGCCTTCTTGCATCTCAACCTTATCATCCCTCTATCTGAGTCTGTCTCTGTGTCCAGATTTCTTGTTTTCATGATGACCCTGGTCATATTGGGAGGGAGGCACCCTTATGCCCTCATTTTAACTTGATTACCTCTTTAAAGGCCCTGTATCCAAAAAAGGTCACATTCTGAAGTACTGGGGGTTAAGGTCCAAGATATGAATTGTGATGGCAGTGGGAGATCAAGGCCACAGGTCTACCCACAACATTCCCCAAATTATTGAACTTCACATTCCACAACCAAGTACATGGAAGCTGGTGCTGGCCAGCTCGAGGCTAGAGGTACAAGACAGCCTGTGCCATCCACGATCACCTGCAATTCATAAGCCTAATTACTTCAGATCAACTATCCAGGACCAAAGGCACATTGCATGAAAGGTTCTTCTTGATTCACTTGAAAAGCAAAAAAAAAAACAACAAAAAATTTTTTTTAAGATTTTATTTATTTGACAGAGCGAAACACAGCTAGAGAGGGAACACAAGCGGGGGGGGGGTGAGAGAGGGAGAAGCAGGCTTCCCGCTGAGCAGGAACCCCCCCCCCCCCAAAAAGCAGGGCTCTATCCCAGACTCCTGGATCCTGACCTGAGCCGAAGGCAGACACTTGATGATTGAGCCACCCAGGCGCCTCCGCCCCCAAATTTTTTTAAGGGATTTTGATTCCAGGATTAGTACTTCTTTAACTCTGAGAAACCCTGAAAAATCCAGACTAAGCAAGACCTGGGCAAGCTACTAAAGCTAAGAAACCAAGCAGAAAGAACAAGGGAGTAGGATAGACTAAGAGGGATTGTGAACCCAAGAAGGAGGGAGAATAGTGAGAAAAGGGGAAATAAAGAGGTCGGGGAGCTGCAAACCCTCTGGTCACTTCAGTAATTACACCTCCTCCCTAAAGATTAGGTAACATATGGAAAGGGTGAAAGTGCTACAATTATAAATATTCTTTTCTGAGGTAGAAAAACAACACTCTGTCCCCTCTGGAGACCGGTCCTGCTGGGTTTCTGGCAGACTACTTCTTAGTCTTTCTTTCATTTGATTTTTAGTCACAAATAAAATATCATAACTCTGTGAGTTGCCAGTATCCATTTTCATTGCTTGGAGGAGGTTGCTCTTTTTAATTAACTAGTGTGAAAATTTCCAAGTCATACTGACCTCCATGCTAACCTAACTAGCCCTGTCAGGTTGGAATGTTCTGCTTTCTCCTGAGGTCTTGGCATAACTCTTACAATAGAAGGCAAGACGGTTGGAATAAATGTCCCTGGCTCTCATATCTCACTCCTGCCTTGGTCTAAGTCTCCTGTGAATAGCAATTCAGCTGTGTTCCAGAACCTTCTATCCCGTGATTCTCAAAAGCTACTCAAGGCACACCCGATAGGTCTCAAACTGACCCAAAAAAGTTAATCTTCTCTTTAGTCTTTTGGGACAAATTATTTATAAATCCATATGCTCATTTTTATGTGCCTCTAAGACCTATTTACTAATAGCTTGCTAAGAGAATTATAAAAGACTAATCTAATTTGGAATTCATAAACCAGAATCAATGAGCTACAAGATTTTATTGAGGATTCTAATTTAATATTCTACCAAGAAGTCTGGCTTCCAGGGAAACTTCTGGTGGAGCCTTGCCACATTCTCTGGATGGCGCTTTGTCATTACTCTGTATCGCCATGTGCATCAATGTCTTCAAGTGCAGCCATTCTTGCTTTTAATTATAATTTGCTGTTAACTTAGCTTCATCATGATCAAGTTATTTGTGATTTGTTTGGTTAAAATAACCAGTGTTGCGTATTTGCTTCAACTGTATTTTTTCACCTTTACTTTTCTAGTAATTATACATAAAAACAATTACACATTGCAATTTGAATATGAATCCTTTATGTTCCAACTGGTAAAGCAGATGTACACTTAATCTCCCAAAATATGCTTTGTAAGGGCCCCTCAATAATAATCTTGAATTATTTTTCCAATAGTACGTGGGAAAGGAAGGGGTTGATGGGCTGTGGACTATTTTGCCTGGCATAAAGTGAGCTTGAGGAAACCGAAAAGGTTGAAAACCACTGTTTTAGACTCTAGGAATAAACAACTACATTTACTTCACATTTTGCAAATAACTTGTAAATAGCATATGCAAACTCATTTCCCTTGGTAAGTGCCTACGAAATAAATATCCACACTTACCTTTCTCCAACCCCTACTCAGCCGCGGGCTCCCTGTGCTTGTAGCAGGAAGAACAGCAGGACTGATCAGGCAGCAGAGCCGTGATCGGGGAGTGGGGTGGGGCAAACTTCAGAGCAAAGGCTTCAGGGTAACTGTAAAGATGATTGGCAGAGTCACAGGCAATGCTGAGCTCTGCAAATATGGCCACAGTTGGAAGCAGTAAGTTTCTGTTCGGGTTGTGGTAACTGCTGGTTACACATCAGTAAATGGCCAGTGCCCATGAAGGTCCAAAGTGACTCGAGGAGGCAGACTTACTTTAGGGTTGCTTTGGACATCCAAGTATTCAGAAATCCTCCAAAGTTGGCCCTGGGCTGACTTGAAGCACCGCTGTGGTCTCAAATATTTACTCCTGTGTGGATCCCACTGAGTTTTATTTGTCTCTCGGTGATAGCATTGTGTTCTGCTTTGTTGTGGTTTAGAAAGGTCTAACAGATTTTGTTTGGGGCAGGACCAGGTTTTACCCACCTTCAGGAGGCAGCTTGGCAGAGGGCCAGCCGTAGAACCAGAGGATGGAGAAACCTGGAGTGAATCTTGGCTCATCAGTGACTGACAAAATAAATGACTTTTGGACAAGTAATGGCACACAAAGATATTGTTAGTTTACATTCTGACTTAATCCAGAGACTAAAGTAGTTTCAGATTACTTCCCTACCTTTTCTCATAAATAGATAGATGATGGTAGATAGATGGATGGGTGATGCCCAGATAAAGATCCACATCTCAATCATTCTCTTTTCACACACACACCCGCACAATCAACTCTGCTTCTTTCTGTGATTGCTCTCATTTTGTCTTGCTATAAATGAGCTTCCTCCATACAAGTGGGGGCAATGGTTGTAAATAACTATGCTGTCTTTAATTTCTGTTTAGCAACCCAGAGGGAAGGAGGACTACTCTTTCACAGTATCAATATCTACAAGCCCAGAGAAGTCTCTGATTAACCATATCTGGGTTGTATGCCCACCCTTGGGAGGGAGCAAGGGCTTTGTATTGGCCCACCAGGAGATTCTGGGACAGTGGGGGTAGGAAACCCTCCAGAGGAAAGAGTCTTTCTAAATGCTGTTACAAAAATAAGAATTGAGGTTGGGAGGTGGGGGTGGGGGGCTGAGCTTGGTCAGACAAAATAGCAACCATCTATTTCAATCAATGGGATGCTATATGTAAGGCAACAGGGCTGGGCACCAAAATAGGCGTTAAACTGAGCCCAGCCGTGTCTTCCTTCTTTTGGCAGTTTCCCATCCCTCTGTTCTCCATGTCCCCTACCTCATTTCTTAAGTACTTTTGTCCCAGCCACACCCAAAGTTACTTCTGGGACTGCTGGGAAATTGTAGCCAAAGGGAAAGGAGACTGCCCCACTTAACTCCGTTGGGAAGCCGGAGAGAAAATATGCTTTTGTTTTGGAATAGAAGGAAAGTCAAAAAGCTGTAATAGTAAAGAAAGGAAAGCGGGCAGAGAGGCCATGATAAGGCCTATGTCTTGGTACTTGGGGAATCCCATCAGGATTAGGGGCAGGGTTCAGAGAGGTGCCAACAGACGGATAGGCCGGATTTCTTTTTCTTGTTCTCCTGTTCCCCTCCTCCTGCATTTTCTCTTCACTTCTGCTGCCACTCTAGCAGAGAACTCAAGGCAGTGCTCCTTCTCTTGCCAGAAGGCTCAGCACAGGGAGTGCTGCCCTCAGGAGCTAAAGTGCCGAAGCAGGAAGCAGTGATTTAACTCAGTCCCCATGAGGCCTGGGACTGGAGGGCCCATCACATTTCCATCCAGTAAGTCGCTTCCGAGGCTTTGCTTTGAGTCCGTGGCAGAGAGACACCTGTGGAGGAGGGGTTGTTGATGGACCAAGGCTCCTGAGCATGTAGCCAGTTGGCCCTGGTGATGATTCAGTGCCAGTAGAAACCACATCTCCAGGATTGGGGAAAGTCAACACCTGCGCAAGGATTTGTCCTGAGTCCTTGCTGATTGTTTGGTTTTTTCCATTGGAAGCATATGCCAAGGGGATGCAGAGAGAAGGAAGTCGTTCATAGTTTCCTGAGTTCTTGGCCATTGCTGGGGGCTGGCTGGAGGTTGGGTACAGGAGAAGGTCAATGAAGGGAGTTTCATGGGATGCCTGGGTGGCTCGATGGGTTAAGTGGCTGCCTTTAGCTCAGGTCATGACCCCAGCCAGGGTCCTGGGGTGGATTCCCACCTCAGGCTCCTTGCTCAGCAGGGAGCCTGCTTCTCCCTCTCCCTCTGCCTGCCACTCCTCCTTCTTCTGCACCTGTTCTCTCTCTCTCTCTGACAAATTAATAAAATCTTTGGAAAAGAAGAGATGAAGGGAGTTTCAGGACCCCCTTCCACACAGTTGCGATTTACAGAAAAGAAGATGGGTTGTAGAATCAGGAGATAAGAATATAAAGCCTGACTCAACTTCTCACTCACTGTGTGATTTTGGACAAGTGACTTAGTTCCTCGGTGCCTCAGTTTCCTCATCAGAAAAAATGAAGACAATAATAATATCTCCAGGGATTATTGTCAGGACAAAAAAAGCAAATGCAGTTCATGTATTATTCCATTTCTCTGGGTCTATTCCCTTTCCTGGGAGCTATAGAGTGTAATTGTTAATAGCTCAGGCTCTGGAATTTGACTGAGTTGGGTGCAAATGCCGTTTTGAATTACAAATAGAAATATTTATGGATGGAAGGATCAAATGCATGGGATTTTCTTCAAAATAAGGCAGGAAGAGGAGAGACGGTGGGGTCTAGCAGAAACAAGATTGGTCATTAATTCATAATTGTTGACGCTGGGTGGCAGATACATGGGGATTTATTATGTAGTTGCCCTGCCTTGTGTATACAAGCAGTCCTCACTTTGCATGGCTCTGATATGCATGAATTGCAGTTGCCAGGGTTTAGCTGGATAACAACAGTCCCTCCACAACACAGTTCAAATTTCAGTTATCACGGTATATTAACCGTGAGTAATGGCATACAGCACCGACTTGCCTGCTACCTCTTCAGTGCTCAAATCCCTGCATAAAAACCCGACACACATCATGATCAATGATCTGCCACATCCCTGCTTTTCAAGACCATCCCCTGGTTATTGGTCACTGCCCATCTGATGTTCACAAGCAGACAGGAAGGCAGGTGCTGGGTTCCTCCTTGTCCCCCAGGAATAAACCCACAAGACATTTTACAGAAATGGATAATCAAAAGAGAAAATTGGCCAACAGAAGTGAAAATGCACCAGAGAAATGGAAAGCGATAACATCGCAAGTGAAAAGTGAAATTCGAGCTGAACATAAGTGGAATTCTAGAGGGACAGCCAACTGTGGGGATGTTGGCAGGGCCGCCATTCAGAACTACAGACTGAGCTGGAGGAGCTCAGGGAAGGCAAACGCAGGGACATAAGTGGTTGTGATGAAAAAGATGATGGTGTCTGAGAGGAAGCCACAGCAGGAAAAATCTTCACATTGAAGGCACTCTTGGAGGTGTTTCATAATGTTGAAAATTTAAATGATAAGATGTTGGAAGGTGATCCAAACTTAGAAAGAAATGTGACAGCTCACCCAGGCATTAGAAAAATGCTGTCTGTATTGTACGTGATGTGAGGAGAAGACAAACACTGTTCAAACTACTCTTGATTTGTTCTTTTATGAAGAAATAAAATATTTTCTTGGAGGGAGAGAGAGAAAGAGAATCTCCATCAGACTCCCCCTTGAGCACAAGCCCAAAAAGGAGTTCCATCTCACGACCCTGAAATTATGACCTGAGGAAATCAAGAGTCCATTGCTTAACTGACTGAGCCACCCAGGCACCCTAGAAATAAAATACTTTTATTTTCAACGGGTCGATTATTTGAAATTGCACTGTACTAAATAAACATCAGCTTTACTATTTTTTTTTCCATTTCTCAATACATTTACAACTGGCAGAGAATTTTAAATGATTTGACAAAAACATTTAAAGGTCACAAAACAATTGTAATTTTTCTTTGTTTCTTTTTTTTTTTTTTAAAAGATTTTATTTATTTGACAGAGAGAAACACAGCCAGAGGGGGAACACAAGCAGGGGGAGTGAGAGAGGGAGGATCATGACCTGAGCCGAGGCAGTCACTCAACCAACTGAGCCACCCAGGCACCTCTTTTTCTTTGTTTCTAAAGATCGCTTTGCCTCCTTCAAGTTTCAGGTTTCAGCCAGCAGGGCCGGTTTAACCGTCCAGTGCTCTGTGGTAAGTGAGGACTTTCTATTCGGACATTTTCAAGACTGACCGGGTTTTTGTTTGTTTGTTTGTTTGTTTGTTTGTTTGTTTGTTTGTTTGTTTATTCTCATTTCCATTTAACCATTTTCTCAGGAAAACTATTGAGCTTTCCATGCCTCAGTTTCTTCACCCGTCAAATGGGAACAGTCAGAGCGCTGGCTTTGCTCCGCGGTTGTGAAGTTTGAGGAAGCTCATGCCTGTCAGGCGCGCGCCCGTGAATGACGTCCACAGAGCACAGCGAATGTCGGCTGCTGTTATATTTGTAGATCTGGACCAGATGAACTTTGCTACGTGCTTCTGGGCCAATGAAAATGAGATGAACTTTGCTGGGTACTTCTGGGTGAAAAAAGCATCTTTGCTTTAAAAAGTGAAACTTGGTAAAAACTTTGCTCTCTTTGGAAAGCTCTGGTGTCTGGAAGAACTGCGCTGCAGGGAAGCCGACCAGAAGATGAGGCCAGGACACAGAGGGCAGGTGGCCCAGGAGCCACACTGAATTACTCTAACCTTGAAGCCTGCCCTGCCTCTCAACTTTTAAATACATGAGCCAAAAAAAAAAAAAAAAAAAAAAAAAAAGTTGCTTATTACACTGGAGCCTAGTTCTCCGGAACTTGCAGCATAACCAAGCCTAACTGGTACAGGATCTTTATCTCCTTATCAATTTGTGTTTGTATCCACCAGTATCTATCATCTGGCAGGAGTAATAAATGCTTGTTGGGTTGGCTAAACCCATGATTCCCTCTGGTTTCTAGATCTTGTCTGCAGAGCAGTGTTCCTCGTATGAGTCCTCATAAGTTCCCCACCTTATCTGAGTTTGAATAGCTGATTTTTTATTTTTATTTTTTAGAGGGGTGAGGGAAGGGGCAGGGAGAGGAAGAGAAAGAATCTCAAGCAGATTCTACACTGAGCACAGAGCCACAGGCCGGCTGATCTCAGGACCTACCCTGAGACCATGACCTGAGCCAAAACCAAGATTTGGTTGCTTAATTAACTGAACCACCCAGGTGTCCCCAACAGCTTATTTTCTAAAGCTGAAACAGCTTCCTGAAGTGACAAGAATGTTCTTGTGTATTCAGTCCTGCTCTCTCTTGGAAATTCCTTGATGAACACTGGCAAATCTGAACTCATTGACTCTCTTTTTCTAGACGTTGCTCTGGCACATTTCAGATTGCACTTGTAGTTATTCCAACACACTTCCATGAAGTTTTAAGTTTATTACTTTCCAGTACTAACTTTGGAATCACCATAATCTAATCAATCAGCCATCTTCAAATCACATTTTAGGGTAGGTTGCTGTTAAGTATTCAATCACCAAATATTGGTTGCAAAATTCACAAATGGAATGACACAATCTCTAAGAAGTTTTCTGTTTATTTTCCTTAGCTCTGGATATGGATTACTAAGAGCTTTATTGTCATTAAGTGATATTTCTTGACTTAAATATCTTATCCTTTGTCTAATATTCACCTGTCTCCATCATTTATTGTTTTGTTTTTTTAAGTTTAAGTGATCTCTACACCCATCCAATGTGGTGCTCAAACTCACAACCCCAGGTCAAGTGTCACATGCTTTTCCAACTGAGCCAGCCAGGCACCCCTCATCCATTGTTTTATATGATAAATAGGGCCAGAGATAGTCACTGATCTAACACGGACATCTATAGGCTGCCTAGAATGTAGGAAATGGAAAGGCATTAGATTATCATCCAGTCATATTATGCTATACTGTGCTTGGGCAACTAATTAGATCATCTCTCAGAGATTCTGAATATGAACCATAGATGGGGGATACAGACTGAAGAATAAAAAAAATTAGGTTCTCATTAAAATTAAGCACGTCTGAGCAAAAGAAGACCAGATAGTGAGAAAAAAGATGAGTCCCACAGGGAGTAAAAAGATGAGCCTCATAATGCAACATTATGTAATGATTGTTACCTAAAAGAATTCCTAAAAATTAACGTGAAAGAGATAGACAACCCAATAGTTGTACCCAAAAGTTTTGAATAGGCACAAAAAGGGAAATCCAAAGGGCCAATAAAAAATATGAAAAGATATTCAGCCTCATTAATAATTAGGAAATGTGAGTTAAGCCCCCAAAACAACATTACACTTCCACCAGTTGGGAAAAATTGAAATATCTGAAAATAATACAAAAATAACATGTAGATAAGGGTATGAAACAAAGGGAACACAAATACACTGCAGGAGGGACTATAATTGGCACAATTACTATGAGGAAGTTTGGCCTTATTGAGTACCTAATGACTCACTAATTGCACACCTAAGAATATTCCCTAGAGAAATCTGTCCACATGTGTACCAAGTAATATGTAAAAGAAGGTTCATAACATGATAGCAATCAACAGAAACAACATAAATATCCAGAAACAAATGGCTAAATTATGGTTTATTCTTACATTGGAATACTATTTGGCAACGAAAAGGAATGACCAATAGCTCCATGCAGCCACCAAGTTAACCCCAAACTGGCTGGAGGTGGTAGACTGTAAAAGAGGAATGTCCTTTGTTCTTCATGGCTCACTGCTTTGCCTTCTTGCAACATTTGAAGTGAGCTCTGGATGAAGCCCTCTTTGGAGCTGTGCAGATTTCACAGCTGGCTTCCTGCTGGGACAGATGTGGGTTCTTTATGCCTTAAAGACCTCTTTTTTTTTTTTTTTTTTTTTTTTTGATGAGACTTTTAATTTCTTTGGCAACATAAATGCCTAAGAACTGAGGAAGCTTCAGTCAGGTCCATGAATCAGTCACCAGTCCCAAAGTTCTTTTCTGAACACAGTTCTTAAAGATGCTTTATTTCTTTGCTTTCTTGATCAACCAGTACCTCTCTCTCTCTCTTATTTCAATGGTGTCTATCTTGAGTCCATCTGAAGTGATAGGCTTCAGGGCAAATCCTTAGATCCTCATCCTTGCCACTGGCTTGTCTCTTGGTTAGGCTGAGAAGTTTTCATTGAGCTTTGAAAACTGCTCTGGACAACTATAGTTTTATCTCCTCTTATTTTGGGTAGAGACGAAACCGACTTTTCTAACTCTGTAAAGATCCATATTTCTGGATCCATATTTCTGGGTACTTGGCAATCTAATTCTTGCCAGCAGCTTTGTTGTAATGTCTTACCAACAAGCAGGAAGGAGCAGCCAGCCTACCACTAACAATGTGGTTTTATGTGACTGCTTCCTCTGGAGTTAGGGACTTAGGCAATTGGTCTGTCCTTCAAATAATCACAGGTGATGATCTTGCCAAATGTTTTTGCCTCAGCATAACAAGGACACTGGCTTTCTAGTAAACGATATCAATTTTATTACCTCCCAACTGCTAAGCCAATCCCACATATTTTGGGTTTTTTATAACCGCAACATCATACTTTGGATACCAATTTCTAGGTTATATAACCTATATAACCTAGGTTGCTCTAGGTTATGTTGCTCTAACAAAGAGACCCATCAATAATCCCGCACCTTGAAGAAGAGAGAATTTTAGTTCTTTCTCAAGTAGCAGTCCAGGGTGAATTTCCAGGCAGTGGTGGGCTCTGCTGCACCTGATATTTAGGGATCCAAGTTTCTCCCATCTTGTTGTTCCCCCATCTCTGCAACCTTGATGTTGTCTGCATGGTCAAGGTAAAGTCATAACCTTATCTGGAACCCAGCGTGTAGGAAGAGGGGAAAGAATAAGAAGGAGGCATGCCCTGGTCTTAAGGTATAGGCCTGGGAGTGGCGCACAGCACTTCTGCTCACATTTCTTTGGAAAACATTTAGCCGCTTGGCCCTAATTCCAGGAAAGCCGGGAAAAGTGACAGGATAAAGGAAAGAGTAGGTTTCAGTGGTCAGCTGGAGTTCTATTATCCCCCAAATTTCCATCTCAAGTCTTCAGGTTACTTTTCTGCTCTGAGAATAGAATGAAATTACAGATATTGATCATAAATCAGAGCCACATAGAAGATCAGAAATACAAAAGGGAATTCTCCTCTCATGTATATTATTAGCTGGAAAGCTGAACTGTGTCATAAGGATCTTGCTAAAACAGCGGGGCATTGAGATTTTAAATGATTTCCAGCAAGCCAGATATAGTAAAAGGAAATTAATCATGCAGGGCTCATTATTACTAATAGCAGATATGTAAAATTTCATAGGTAGGCTCTTAGAAAGATGTGTTCTAAGAAAGAAAGACAAAGAGAAAGAAAGGGGGAAGGAAGGGAGAAAGGAAGAGAGAAACGAAGAGCCTACAATAGTGCCTGGCATAAAGTAGGCACTTTCCCTATTTAAATATCAGTTGCCCTCAATTCTGTCATATTTATTTCTCTCCAGGGGCTGTCCTGACTTACCTGAAAGAAGATGTTGTGATCCTGAATAGCAGAGAAGGTCGTGGCCTCCCAGAGAACTCAAAGACTCAGAGGGCAAGGCAGGGGCACTAAAGGAGCATTTAGGGTTGCCCACAGAGGGCACGGGGCCCTAAACACCCTGGTGGCCAGTTATAAACCCCAACAGCCTTCTTCCTACTCACCAAGGCCTCTCCTGGCTGGCAAGCCTCCTCTCTCCCTGCTCTCCCGTCTAGCCTCATTAACTGTCTGCTCCAGTTCCAGCTTCTCTGTCTTGTCCGGGAAGGAGAACACAGCCTGTCAGAGCTGTAGCAGCTGGTGGCAAAGGCAGGTGTGCACAGCCCCCCAAGGAAGGCCACCCACCGCACTGCGTGCAGCCGCTGCCCCTGGAGTGGACAGACGTGGTCTCCCAGTGACCACTCAGGTTTGTGTGTGTTCTGTTCAGACCCGTTGGAAAGTTTGGGAATGTGATGTGATGGAGTTTTCCATGTTCAATCGGGACAATGAAATAGATGTCTCTATTTCTGGATGTTTGAGTAAGTTCCTGTCTGGGCTGCGTAAGCCAAAGGTCATTTGTGCTGAATCCAAAGCCGTGTATTGAACTTTGTCCACTGTCAGGAGAGGGCCAGCCACAAGCAGAGGAGGGAAACGGACAGGAAAATAAGAACTCGCCATCTGAGATACTCCCTGTGGAGCATTATTTTGACCTCTGTAAAACAAACACAAAACACAAACTCCCACGAATCGACACCCATTGTTTGTAAAGCCTTGTGCTTGGGATGAGGACAGTGGGAGGAAGACCTTGGCTTCACAACCCTTCTAGTGGACAAGGACCAACCAGGGAAGAAAAAAAATGTCCTAAAAGAAACAATATTTGTGAAGTAAAACATAGTGTAGTCAGTAGGTGAGCATGAAGAGACCGTGACTGATATGCGTCTAGGAAAAAAATGAGTTTGTTTAATGATTGGTGTATTCATTCACTCGTTTGCCCCACAAATAGGGAGCACACACCATGTGCCATCCGTGGTGACAGGGGCTGGAGGCACAAAGAGGACACAGACCCTGCCCCCGAAGCTAGACACAGGAGACCAGCCACCTTGCGGATGAAGAAGAAAGGTGTCATCAGAGCCATCACTGACATCAGTACAAGGTTCAGATGTTTCCAAAGAGGTGGGAGGTCTGTGGGCGGAGCCAAGGAGGGGCATTCCAGAACAGGTAGCAAGGGTGAGGGCAGTAGCCACAGGGTCTGAGGGGCTGGGAGAGCCCCGGAGGCCTCAGAGACCAAAGTTCCCAAAGCATACCAATAAAACCCAGAAAGCAACAGTGTTAGGAAAGGTGCACGTTCTGGGGACGACGTGATGATGGAAACCTTATAAGCCAGTTGGGCTTCTACTGGGCAGGCCCCGCCCTGATCAGGGCAGCTGGTTATCAGACGGATGGCACCTGGAAGCAGAGAGCAAGCTGTTCCCCTCAACCTCTCTGAAGGAAGTGTGACCCTGACATCAGCACTCTGGGGCAGACAGAGAGGAGCGGGAGGGCCCCATGCATGAACCTAAGTTGGAAGCCTGGCTCCTCAGCCAACAGATGGACACACACTTGATTCAGTTACCGACCTCTTGGTGGCAAGTAAGGGACATTCAAGCTAACATAAGTGAAAAGGGCCAATGTGACACAAAGATACAGGGCTGTCTCTTCATCTTGGACGGCAGGAAGGCATCCAAGTCCCAAGAAGAAACAGGACCAGGAAAGTAGGTGACTATCCCCAGGAACCACATGGTGCACCTCCCTCTTTCTCTCTGGACATCTGATTTCTCTGTCTGTCTCTCCTGTTATCTGTCTCAGCATAACAGAAGATGACCACTCATGATGTCCTCGTTTCTACCTTACATCTCCCAGTTCTCAGAAAGCCTGCATCTCTTTGCACACAGTTCCAGGCCTAGGACAGGGCTCAGACTCGGCGGAAGACAGTAGAGCAGGGTTCATGCTGAAAACACGGGTGCTGAGGCTTGGAGTAGTTACAGGATTCATGGGAGTTAGGCAGGCACCCCAAAGGAAGCCAGCCACTACTCCTCCTATCTTTGGGCCCCGGTCCCTCAAAATTATAGTCATTGCTTTACCTTGTTATGGAATAGATTCAACAACTCAATATATATGAAGCAGCTACCATATAGTAGGTCTTTAGTAAATGGAGGTGGTTAGAATTACATTTGTCAATAAGGATAGAATGTGATCTATTTTTAGGGAAGCGCAATCCAGGAGCCGGGCATACAGGGTTCTTTCCTCCACCAGGGCGGATCACACTCTTCCTTGGCCTCCGCCCATACCCAGCCTCTCATTTCTCACCTCTTAGTGACAACTTAAAGCTCTGCCCACCACAAGCTCTCTTTGCTGTGACAAATCAGTCATGTACATTTGGGGTCCTTGCCACCCTCACAGGTACTCATCTGTATTGACTCTATTTAGGAGTGTTAAGTCTATATGGTTTTTATGTCTTTCCTCTTTATTAAATTTTAAACCTGCGGCCCGAGAGACCACGTCTTCATAGCCTGGACATTGCCATGCCTCCAGTATTTGCTTGATGATTTGTTGACTTACCAAGTTTTCATAGCAAGTGCAATATCAGTTTATAGACTCATTAGAGGAATCTCAAGATCTCCTTTATTTTGGACCACTGCCTTTAGCTAGGATAAGGCTGAAGCTTCCTAAATAAATGGTCTTGTCTTTTATTTCCTCTCCCATGTAAGACTACATGTCATAGAGCATGGGATTTGGAAGGGATTTGGTAGGGATCCTATCAGACAGCTCCCCAAGGCAGGAAGAGCCCTGAGACATGGCATCTGCTCTCTGCTTGAACAGAAAGCTTGTTGCCTTCCTAAAAAGCTCACTCCAGCTTTATTCTTTTACAACCTAGAAAGTTCTTTGCATGAAGACTCTCATATCTGGGCGCCTGGGTGGCTCAGTGGGTTAAAGCCTCTGCCTTCAGCTCAGGTCAAGGTCTCAGGGTCCTGGGATCGAGGCCCACATCCTGCTCTCTGCTCAGCAGGGAGCCTGTTTCCTCCTCTCTCTCTGCCTGCCTTTCTGCCTACTTGTGACCTCTCTCTCTCTGTTAAATAAATAAATAAAATCTTTAAAAGTAAAAGAAAAAGAAAAAGAATCTCACATCTGCCTTTGTGTCACTTTCATTAAATGTTCCTCCTTCCGTAGGACCAGAACTAATGCCTCTTCCCTGTGCATTTGGAATGAAGACCCAGTTCACTGTACCATGGCCCCACTAAGCCTCTTCTTTTCAGCCTAAGTAGCCTTAAATCCTTCTCTACAGAAACAGTTTATATAGACCCTTTGTCTTCCCTTTCAAATCTTGATGTGTTGTGTTTCCCTTTGTGAATCTGACTTAGAATTCAGAATCCAGCACTGCATGTAACACTCCAATGTGGCCTGATCGCTGAGGGGAGTGGGATTAGGACCTTTGTTCTAGGATCTAGCTGCTGTCATTTTACTAATGCTGTGTATATTTAAGCTAGTACCTTTATTTTTTTTCTCTCCCTCTCTCTTCCTTCCTTCCTTCCTTCCTTCCTTCCTTTCTTCCTTCCTTCCTTCCCTTCCCTTCCCTTCTCTTCCTTCTTTCCCTTCCCCTCCTTCTTCTTCTCCTCATCCTTCTCCTTCTTCTTCTCTTGATTGAACTACCACAATTTTAGCTCCTATTCATTTTTAAATCTCCATATATTTTTTCCAATTTATAGAAATTATTTTTTAAATAAATGTAAGGTATATTATTATGGAAAATCCAGGGACAAAAAAGCAATGCATGAAAGGATAAATAAGAAAATAACAATCATTTGTAACCCTTCCTCTTAAAGATAACTATTGTCTACACTTTGGTATGTACTCTTCCAGCCAACATTTTCTATGCATAAACATGCAAGCATGTGCTCTATGCATAAACACGCAAGCATGTGCACACACACATATACTTTGACAAACATGGGGTTAAATCTCTACGGTAGATTAAAGATGGCTGCTAATTCCTTGTGGCTCTTCTCACTGATAGGTGGTATCTATTTCCTCTCTGGGTCTGGGCTGGGCGGGAGTCTGATTTTAACCAATAGAATGCAGATGGGGTAATGTTGGGTAACTGCCAAGGTGGGCCTTAGGAAATCTCAGCTTCTGCCTTCGTCTCTTGGAAGACTCTTCTTGGAGCCTAGCCACCATGTTCAGAAGCCTAACCAGCCACATGGAGAGGCCTCACTGTGGCCTGGGACTGAAAACACCGCAGAGTTCCCAGATGGCAACCAGTATCGGTTATCAACTATATGAATGCAGTCCTTTTGGACCTTCCAATTATCCTAGAGCCTCAGTCAATACCAAGTAATGCACAACAATCCAGCAAGTAAGGAATAATAAATTGTCATTTGAAACCACTAACTTTTGGGGTACTTTTTACAGCAACACTAGATAAACAATTACACGTAATGACAGCAGATGTTTCTACAGCATTTTCTATGTATTAGACACGGTTATTAATCAACCTCTTAGCCAGATAGATGATATAAATATGTATTAATATTATACATATTTACCCATATAATCCTCACAATAATCCTATGAGGCAAGTACTGAATTATATACTACTGTTCCCGTTTTACAGATGAGGAAACTGAGGCACAGGGAAATAAGAAGCCTGTTTGGGGCCACAGGGTGAGTAAGCAATAAGGCTGGGATTTGAGCCCATGCCATCCATTAGATTCCAGAGTCTGTGCTCTAATCTACCATACCCCACTGCCTTTCTGCTGTTTTCTCTCATTTTAGATATTATGAGTGACTTCCAATGTCAATAAATATCAATCTACAAAATCATACATAAGGGCCACATGTTGGAATCTGTTGAAATCTCAATTCAATCATCCAGAGTATTAGCAATTTCTTGTAGTTGGGGGATTCTCATCACTGGATATATATCCTGCTAAACTCTTCAAGTTGATAGAATTTGTTGAATACATCAGAGTTCTGGAGTGAGCCCTCTTGGACCTAGATGGGATCTCCTTCCAGAATAACATCATTTAACAATATTCTGTAAGTACAGATTATTCACCTGTAATGCTTCATTGTCTCAGCCACTGGTTTCCAAGTGCAGGCTGGGAGATGTGCCACATAAAATCATATGGGCACTTGTTAAAATGTAGATTCTCAGGCTTTGCCCCAGACCCTCCAGTAAGAGACTCTCTGAAAATGGGGCCAAGGAATTTGCATCCTAATAGTGCCACACAATTCCAATGGCAGCTAGATTTGGGAGCCATTGATCCTAACCTCCCTACCTCCTCTTATCCATATTAAATCCTATCCCAAACCCCATGTACACTGTGGGAATACTCTGATTATCATTGTGAGACCTACCTTGGCTCTGCTCTTAGCCAGATAGATGATTTCATCTCTAGACTTTTTTCACCTGTAAAATGAGGAGGTTAAATTATTTAATGGATGCTGCGGTGTGCCCACACATCACTTCTCCAAGACTGAGTCACTCATTTTCCTTCTGCTCTTGGGAGTGTTGGCTGCTGACAGTTCACAGCCAATCCAAGGTCACATCTCCAGCGATGTAGCCTGTATCTAATGACTGGCTGATGAGGAAATATGAAGACCCAGCCCTCTAGCCTCTAGCCTCCAGAGTGAGCCAGCCTCTGGGGGTGGACCAGACATTTGTGTTGTGTCTGCCTCACAGTTCAATTCCTCCCTCTGCTTGTTTCTTCTCCCTTCACTTGCCCAATCTCCGTCTCAGCCTGTTTCTTAAGGAGCTGATTACCACAGTGACCTTTTGCTCTTGATTTGGATTGAATTGATAGCACAGACTCTTTCCTCATTACCATTTCAGACATCCTGGGCTCTCTGTTCAAGAGCTTTTTCCTTTTCATCTTCCTCCCATTCATCCTCCATTCATTGAACAAACTTCCATTGTACTCCTACTGTGTGCCAGACCCTGAGCTCAGCCTGAGTATTCATAGAGTTGGCCATGTCTCCAATGGTGCTAAGAGAGCAAGCAGTTAGGTAGGACCTGAATGCCTCTTCTCTTTGTCTTTTGTGAACACTATGCTGTTTCCTAGACTGTGGGTCTAGCCCATTTTCTCACTCTGAACATGACCCAGTGGGATTTTTTATTGCCTGGTCATGGTTGGCAACCTCCCTCTGCCTTTGTAGGGGCTTTAACCTTCCCGGCACCACACTTACGGGTTTGTGTCTCTCTTTGTATTCCATTCTTAGCTTTTGGGGTCCTCCTTCCAGTTCTGGCAAGGGCCAACATAAATGTTTCATTCATTTAAGACCCGCGTCTCTATTTTATGGTTTTTGGGTTTGTGGTAGTGGATAAATCTGAGGGAGACAGATCTTGAGGTCTTCCAGAAAGGCAGGGGCAAAAGTAAGGGATCAGAGTTTAAACTGTCATCCAGTAATCCATCTGGCACCTACCTATGTCAGGCAAAACTGGAATAAACTAGCCACATTTGTTGCTGCCACCCCTCCCTTTTATCACATCCAGCCCTAACTCCCCACTCCTCCTCATGGATTTACAGTTTCCCCGCTTTCTGTTCTGCATGCTTCCCCCTCCCTGTGCTGTCAATCATTATCATTTTTCAGTTGAATGAGACTGAGTCATAAAGCATTTTTTCCAGAATTCATCACATTTTGAACTTGTTCTTATACTATATTGCAACATAAAAATCTCTGTCCAATTGACAAGGACATGATATCAACAGACATTAAGCAAATAGAGGGCTCTTTTCAGCCTTTTACAGCACATCATGTCCAAAGGCTCTTCAGTGAAAAGCTAAAACAATCTAGGGCCCCTGGGTGGCTTAGTTGGTTAAGTGTCTACCTTCGACTCAGGTCCTGATCCCAGGGTCCTGGAATTAAGTCCTGCCTCAGGCTCACTGCTCAGTGGGAAGTCTGCTTCTCCCTCTCCCTCTATCCCTCTCCCTTGCTCATGCTCTCCCCCTCAAAAAAAAGATATAACAAACTAGTATAAGAGCAGAAGAAACCCAAATGCAACACTCTCGTTGTAGAGATGAGAAAACCAAGAAACAGTGAGGCCGAGCAGCTTTCTGAAGGTGACACAGCATAATTGCCAGAGAGAAAAAGAAAAAAAAGAGTCCACGGATGGTACATTTGGGAAGGCTTTGTCTGGGGGAGGTACTCGTTTCTGGATACTACCTAAGAGTATTACTTTGATTGATTATATACAGAAATAAACCTATTCTTATTAGTCCCTTACCTACTGCTCCTCCATAGTTAGTGGGTCAAGACCAAGCCCTAGGTATGCTTTTTGATTGGGCTCAGGAACAAAAGAATCTAGGTTCCAGCCCACCTGGTTCCAGTTCTTACAAGCTGTCTGACCTTAAAAATGCCATTTAACTACCATATCCTTTCCCAGGCTGGCCTTGCCTGGGGTACTGGGCAAGGCAAAACCCACAAAATCTCTGAAAGATGGAGAGCATTCTGAAGCACAGGGAGCTATTTCTCATCCTGTCTGTGCCCTGGAACCCTTGACGGAATTTGAAATGGGGAGTGTGGGGCCCTGGGCCTGGGACCTGGTGTCTGGGAACTCTTTTAAAAGCTCTATGAGTGATTCTGATGCACAGCCAAGTGTGGAAACCACTGACAAAGTATAAAAGACAAACAGGAGAGTAGAAATAAATGACATTATTAGCCAAGAAGAAGTCTTAGATTATCTGATTAAGGTGGATAACTAAAGGACAACCTAAAGAACAATGAAATTGCCTAGCTTTGGATGCCTGAGTGGCTTGGTCGATCAAGTGTCTGCCTTTGGCTCAGATCATGATCTCAGGGAACTGGGATTGAGTCCCGTATCCGGCTCCCTGTTCAGACCAGAGTCTGCTTCTCCCTCTGCCCCTTCCCCATGTCTTGTCTCACAAACTCTCTCTCTCAAAAATAAATAAAATCTTAAAAAAAAAAAAAAGAAATTGTCTTTTTCAGAGCCCCCCAAACCCTAATCTGAGATTCCTTTCCTCCTCCTAGAAAAGATGTCTACAGTGATACTTCTTTTACCTCCAAGTACTCATAAGCCCACCACCACCACACGCACACCAGGAATCATCTCAACATGCTGAAATCAGATTGCGAGTAATGTCTCTGAGCGATCACCCTGCCCTGGTCTGTTCTTTCAGGTCCAGGAAAGCCATGTGATTAGGACCCGGAAAATGGATTCATGGTAGTCCAAATCCGCACAGGGTGATGTGTAAACCAGACTGCTAATGTGTTCCCTGGCTAGTCTGCCAGCGTCCTAGGTCCCCTTGGTAAATGATTGAATGCCTCTGAGCCAACCGTTCAATCACCGGGTCTCTGAGATGGTTGTTCTCACCTGACCCTCACCCTTACACAGGATATCCCTTCTTGTAGCAGGTTCTCTTTGGAATACCAGTGGAGGGTGGTCAGAGACTTGTTGCGGTGAAGAACACAACTCTGAGAAGAATGAATTTGGGGGGAACATTTCCTTCAGTCCCTGAGGCACCAAGGCAGACAGTTGTTACTTTGTCTGAGCAGCACCTCTTTCTCCTCTTCTGGGGAGGGAGCTTCCTTCCTTGGGAGAGCTCCTTTCTTCCTCCATGTGGTTCTGGGCTGCTGATTCAAGTACCCTGGCTTGTTTCTCTGGGGGCCACGGGTGTAGACCTGTGACCTGGCTTAACCATAATAACATTCTACTCACCTGCTCACAGCAAATGGATAATTGGGGATTATCCAAGGACAAATAAAAAGTAATAATCATCAGGGATCTTTAAAAAATGAAGCTGGTGGGGAAACTATTCTTTCTGATCAAGTGTGACACCAGAGCTGCCGCCGAAAAAGGCGGGAAGGGTGCAGCCACCGGGCAGCAATGAGGCTGTGAGAGAGAACAAGACAAGGAAGGAGAGGACATTTTTGTGGGGTCA
This sequence comes from Spilogale gracilis, assembly GCA_004023965.1. Classification (NCBI taxonomy): domain Eukaryota; kingdom Metazoa; phylum Chordata; class Mammalia; order Carnivora; family Mephitidae; genus Spilogale; species Spilogale gracilis. Next base: position 15,199 of record PITA01005485.1, on the reverse strand, counting down.
CGTTTTGTCTGACTGTCCCGGCATTATCTGGCAGCTCTTCTTTTGATTCTATGAGCTGCCCCCCAATTTTCCCCCAAAGCCTCTTTTTTTATGTGAGCCAGTTTGTTTTAGAATTTCTGTCACTTACAGCCCAGAGAGAGGCCTGATGAACAGAAACATTCCTCTCTACCATACACTTTTTCGGAAGTTCAAAAATGTGAGGGTCTGAGAATCCCAGAACTGAGCGTGGTCTCTTTGCCTGAAAGGAAGTGGCCTGAGACGTGGAAAACAGCAGGGAGGCCGCTGCCATCTTGCCCCGACGGCCGGGGTTGGCTGGGGCTGGTGAGGCACGCAGAGATGCAGCTGGGCTCCAGTGTGTCCCCGCTCTTCCCTGCTCTCTGGGACTGCCAGCCCACTCTTACACACTTTGTGGCAAACTCACAGAGGCACTAGGTGCAAAGAGCCAGCCTACATCCTTCCAGAGGTTCTGCCCTGGGAGCCCTGTGTGGCCCCATTTCACAGCTGGACCTGCCTTGCTTTCTGTAAAGCTCCACTTGGTTCAGCCCCACTGGTGCTGGTCGATGACTTCTGTGATCTTTCAACAACTCCTTCCACATATTCGCTTCCTTAGCTTCTGCCCCAATTGTGAAAGCGCTAATCTTATAATAAATTCCGTATTCTGTAATACTCATAGTAGTTCTGCTTCCAGAGTTTAATTCTGACTCATGCAAGTGGTATTGGGCGGACCTGGACCCAGAAGCTTCCTGCTTCCTTTCTTCGCTTCAGGCCACACTCAGTCCTGCTACCTCTGCAGTTCTCCTCCTCTCTGGTCACTGCCTCCCCTTTATCTTTTCACGTCTCCTCCACAGCTTCGTGGGAAGATCTGACCCTGTTCCTGCTCACCCTAGCAGTGTGCTAGCTGCTGTCTCAAGCCACTTTCCCCTCTGACCTCTGTCTGACTCACCTTCACACTATTTCCTGCTCTCTGTTTCAGTCACAAGACAGCAGGCTGCCTGGAGGTCTGACTCGCACTGGCATCCAGCTAAGGCAAGTGGCGGGGTGTCCTGCCCAGAGCCTCCCTCTCCTAGTTTCCATGCAGAACATGTCGGTACAAGAGGAAATAGAAGCCTTAATGGTACTGTCTGGTGCCTACAGTCGATTCCAAATACATATTTATAAAATGAATTAACATAGTAAAAACTGTTTGAGTTGAAAATTACCAAGGAATATTTTTTAAAAATCAAAATGGCATATTGTCGGCCCATTGAACACTACGTGCATGGATCTGCATTTTTCCCCTGAGATGGGCTCAGGGTCTCTTCCAGCTTTGTGATAATGGCTCAAAGGCCAGAATAACCAATCCCTGCCCAGCCACTGCTCAATATGCAACCTCTGTTGAATCAGCTGGCCTCTCTTGGCCTTGGTGAGTCTACCTGGATCGATGAGGTAAACAGAGAAAAATTTTAAAAGTGTGGTATCTTAGGCCTGGAAACAACCTCAGGGGTTATCCCTAATTTGGGCAGCTCCTTCTGGCTCTCCCAAGTTCCAGTTGGGCCCTGTGGCCACTAAGCTTGGTGCCATCACCATAAGCAGAGGCAGGGGATGCTGGTTCACGCCTCTGCTCAGACTTTATCCAAGAGCTGGAACGACTGTCCAGCAGCAGAAGTTTCTTCATATAAAGTCAGGCATCCTAAACTTTAAAAAGGATACTGTTGCCCCACTGACGTGAGATGTAAATAGCAAGTGAGCACTGGGAGAACAGAAAATGGAAGAGGAAGACCAGCACTGAGCATCTAGTATGTGGTGGGTTAACATGTAATCTTTGCAACAGCTCTTTGAGTGAAGTTGTGCAACCTCTAATTTACAGATGAGGGAATTGAGGCCCAACAGTTTCAAGTCCTGTGTCGCAAGTGGCATCGTTGGTAAGATTTGGGATGCTAGACACTTTGGGGTGACCACAACGTCTGTTCTCTTCCCATGTATAACCCTGGACCTCTATACCTGCCTCTCAGTCATACTTGATAAAAGGTGTTTCTCTAGTTTTCTGGTAAGAAGGGAATTGGAAGCCGATGTATTACATCATAGGTCATATCATATATCATCTCCTATCAGTGGTTGGTTGGGTAAATTTATGATTAAACACTGCAATGCTCTTTCAGTCATGCAGATTAGTTATTCTCCCCTCTTCCTTTTGTTGTCTACATACATTCTCCATTGTATAACTTCTTTGGGTATTTTGGCTACTGGGTGGGTAATGCCAGGCCATTGAAATCAAGGTTGGATTTCTTGATAGGTGAGCAGTGGCCTTTAACTGAGGTTGGTTTGACAAGAGTTGTTTGGTTCTGGACACTTGGGTGGCATCTACCTTCGGCTCAGGTCACGATCCCAGGATCCTGGGATTGAGTCCTGTATGGGGAGGGTACCTGCTCCACGGGGAGCCTACTTCTCCCTCTCCCTCTGCCCCCCAGCCCCCAGCTTGTGGTGCTCTCTCTTGTGTGCTCTCTCTCAAATACATAAATAAATAAATCTTAAAAGAAAAAACGTATTTCTTGGTTTTTCTACATATCACAACTATCCTCATCTGTCCTTAACTGTCCATGGGCTACCATGGGCAAGCCAGCAGAGCCCCAGCTGCAGCCGAGAGAGGAAAATGACCTCGCCTTAGTCAGTAGGGGATAAAGCTGGTACTAGAGGCCATGTTCCCTGACTCTTGTTTGCATGTTTCCTTGTTGGATGTTTCAATGTTCCTTTCCTACAGGTAGGATGCATTTTTACCTAGGCCTAGTGCTGATTGCAAGAGCAGGGCTGGGAAGCTTCGTCTCCATTAGTACCCCACCCTGCCCCACCCTCACCTCTTATTTTGTCATGAACAGTTGATTTTCCAGTAAACTCTGTGCAAACGCAGCAAACTATGCCCCAAGCCCACCTCTTTCCAACTAACAAAGGGCCCGAGTCCTCCCTGTATAGAGATTCTGGGAGCCATCAGTCTGTGCACCCACCTCTTCTAGGAGACTGTCAGCTTTTCCCCAAGTACTTTACTCTGATGCCCCCAAAAGTATAATGCAGGCCTGCATGGTGTAGACTTGCAATGAATATTTGTTCCTGGGCCTGCTGGAGTGGCCAGCTAGGCTCAGTCCCAGTTAGGAAGCTTATCTATTTGGAAATCAGTATTCCGTGCATGGAGTTAAACGATAAGATGAATTTTAATTTTTTATGGCTCCTACCACATCAATACTATGTATCATGTATTCCTACCCTGGACTATGGATTCTTCAAGCAAAGCCACCTTATACTAGTACGTAGTTGCTACTCAGTGTTTCCTAAGTGAATGACTTAGAATCTGGATATGTGATCCTTTTAGTACCTACTATAGTACCTAAGAGTAGCACACTTCATGTGCAAAAGCACCTAGACATCTGACCGTATGATCACAGAACAGTGAGCTTATGTGATGCTTCTTATTACCATTGGAGAGGGAAACATGGGATTTACAACCCAGTGTAAACTATGAAGGTAATCATTGGTCACCTCCATGCCTTTTGCATTTCACATTTCAGTGACTTGAAGATGCTCTTCCGGGAAAGGATAGTACACATTTCAGAATTGTTGTAGATGTATGCTGCTTTGGTTATCTGCTCAGTTGTTCTTCTCTGGGTACAGTTCAGTTCAACCTCTCCCAACCCCCTTCAAACACACACCCTCACCACCCCCCACGGGGAGTCCAGGCCACCATGTTTATGCTGTGACCTGCTCAGGTTCTCTCTTTCAGGAATTTGGAATTTGAAATACAGAGACACAAAGAAAAGAGTTTGTCTGGGGAGGCAGGCCCATTAATGGCAGTCCCCATGGAGGGGAAGTCAGTACACACACACACACACACAGATTCTGAGAGAATCAGAAAACTTGGTAGTTCTCATGAATAAACATATAGAATCTGGGAGCGAATTAATCTTTTCTTCCTGTTGCTTTCTGCACCTCCATGCTATTACAATAAAATACAATAAAAGCTTGTATTTTATGTCATATTTTGAGTTCTTCTAGAAGCCCATGGAAGGCAAGAATGGACTTAACCTTTGTATTTCTCACAGGCCTAACCATCCCTGACCCTCCTCAGGCACTCACTCAATGAATGTTGCTGTAGTTGAATTAATTTGACTATACTGACAAAAACAATACATATTAAAACTCTACTTGTGTTTAATCACCTATCTGTCTTTGTGTTGAGACACTGTGTTATGATTTAGGAAGCGAGTAGCCCTTAGAGGAATATGTGTGCTTTAACAACAATGACAACAAGATGAAGCAGGAAATTGCCATGGAACATGTTAGTGCCCTTCTCTGCCCTCAGGCCTCCCACCCATGTCCCAGCTCTGGATTCCCACAGCAGGTACACAGTTAGGAAAGCAGAGAGCACTGGGGGACTCGGCCATTTGCGGATATACCTCAAGCAGACCCTCCCCAGGGTCCAGGCTGTCATTCTGAGCTTTTGAACCAGCTCTTTGGACACAGAGAGTGGAGAGGCTCCACAAGGAGCTGAGAACGAACTGGCAGTTAGGAAGCTGAACAGAACACGGTAGGTGTGGGGTGCCTGGGTGGCTCAGTTGGTTAAGTGACTGTCTTCGGCTCAGGTCATGATCCTGGAGACCTGGGATCGAGTCCCACATCGGGCTCCCTGCTCCATGGGAAGCCTGCTTCTCCCTCTCTCACTCCCCTTGCTTGTGTTCCCTCTCTGGCTGTTTCTCTCTGTCAAATAAATAAAATCTTAAAAAAAAAAAAAAAAAAAAGAAGAAGACCGTAGGTGTGGAGGATGACAGATTGCCCTCGAGGAAAGGGTTGCTAGAGTCCTTCTGTGAGTGCTTCTGGGTGAATAGCCGCCTGTCTGAAGAGTCTGTTAGTTGCCTGCACTGGCGACCTAAAGTCGTTCCTCAAGGACAGGGGCTGGCCTTGGTGAGCTGGGGCAGGGCGCAGAGTCAAGGCCAGAGTCCCAGAGGCTCAGAGCATTTAGGAAACCCACCCCCCTGCACCCCATATCAGGTGACCCCCGGCCAGTGCCCTCGTTCCTGCCCTGTGGGCGGCCTTGCTCTGGTAAACAGCTGTGGAATGTTGACACACATGTGAATGTGGCTGCAACTGAAGACCCTGAACATTCAAACGCCTTCCCTGCTGGAAAACCTCAGAAAGAGGTTGGATAGAGGAGAGGGGAGTGGACCCAGAGAACTTAAAAAATGTTTTTGTGAACCTGTATTTGCTACACTAAATATGTTCGTGATGTGAGCGGGCCTGGCACTTTGGGGGAGTTCCATTCATACTTTAAGATTTCAGTGATAAAATATATTCTTAAGTTCTTTTTCCATTCTTCTTAGTCGTGTCTTAGAAAGTTAGCTGCTGAGGTGAATTTGTTTCTGAACTGTGGCTAATTTAAAAAGATTGATTTTTTAAAGTAATTTTATGAATCATTTAGAAAAAGCCACCTTATTAATATTTTTTTAAAGATTTATTTATTTGAGGGGGAAGGGGCAGAAGGAGAGAGGGAAAGAGAGAGAGAGAGAGAGAGAGAGAGAGAGAGAGAGAGAGAGAGAGAGAATCCTCAAGCGGACTCCAGGAAGAATGTGGAGCCCCCTTCAGGGCTGGATCCCAAGACCCAGAGATCATGACCTGAGCCAAAATCAAGAATTGGCTGCATAACCCCCTGAGCCACCGAGGCACCCCACCTTATTAATATTTTGATAGACTTCTCAGACTCTTACTTATGCACCTATATTTGAAAATATATAGTTTTAAGAATATGAGATCAGACGTGCCTGGGTGGCTCAGTCGATTAAGTGTCTAACTCTTGGTTTCTGCTCAGGTCGTGATCTTAGGGTGGTGGGATCGAGTCTTAAGTCAGACTCTACATTCAGCATGGAGTCTGCTTGAGACTCTCTCTCTCTCACTCTGTCCTGCCCCTTGCTCACTCTCTCTCTCTCTTCAAAATAAATAAAATTAATCTTAAAAAAAAAAATCAGGGGCACCTGGGTAGGCTCTGTTGATTAAGCATCAACCTTCAGCTCAGGTCATGATCCCAGCATCCTGGGATCGAGCCCAGTGTCGGGCTCCCTGCTCAACGGGGAGTCTGCTCCTCCCCCTGCTCATGCTCTCTTTCTCAAATAAATAAATAAAAATCTTAAAAAAAATACTGTTTCACAACCTCACTTGTTTTTCCAAGAATCTATACTGAATATATATCCAAGGCCATCAAAAGATGTACATTATCCTCATCAATCTTAAGAGTTACATAGTATTTTATTTTATGGAGTTCATGTACTTTGATCAATTCCTATTGCTAAAACATTATATTGTTTCCAATTTCTGTCATACTAAACCCAATTTGATTAATGTTCTTTTATAATATCTCTGCTCTCTTGTCTCTATCATTATCTTAGGAAAACTTCTTAAAAGTATAATTTTTACATGGCATCTGACACAGACATTCTTCTGTCGAAGAGTTGTACCAATGTATCCCCTGCCTGCCAACAGCAGGGGTGTCAAAGTCTTTTAAAAACAATTTTAAACCTGTTTCTATTAAATATTTAATACATGAAAATGATATTTCTAACATGTGAAGGACACAAAGACTAATAACACATCTGTGAATTCACCATCTAGCTTAAGAGCTAACACATCACAACCACCTAAAGCCTCCACCCAGCTCCTCAGAAGAATCTCTCTTCCTGAACTGAGTCTGTATCAGTCCCTCGCTTTTCTATAGTTTTACCACATCCCTTAACTATATATGAATTAGTTTTGCATGCTTTACTTTATATAAATAAACTTGTACTTTGTGTATGTATTCTTTTATGACTTGCTTTAAAAAACATTTGTAAAGGCAGCATATCATGCAATTAATCTATATAATCTATATAATCTAATCTATTAATCTAAAAAGTGCATGTATCGTAAATGTTTAGCTTGATGAATTTTCTCAGAATGAAAACATCCCTAGATCAAGACACAACATTGTTAGCACGGCAGAAGGCACTTTGGCCCCCATCCAGTTACTATGTCCTTCTAAAGGGAACCCATATTCTGTTTGGAACACCATAAAATTTACATAAATGGAATCAGAGTGACTAACTTTATTTATTACTATTTTTTTTTGAGGGGCAGGAGAGAGGGAGAGGGTGGAAGATGGGCAGAGGGAAAAGAAGAGAGAGAATATTAAGCACAGAGCCTGATGCAGGGCTCGATCTCATAACCCTGAGATCATGACCTGAGCCGAAATCAAGGGTGGGATACTTAACTGACAGAGTCATCCAGGCGCCCCTATTTTTTTGAAGATTTTATATTTAAGTAATCTCCATACCCAATGTGGGGCTCGAACCTAAAAATCCCGAGATCAAGAGTCACATGCTGTACTGACTGAGCCAGCCAGGTGTCCCCACGGTGACCAACATTATCACTCAACTTCATGTGTTGCCGCATGCAGCGATAATCATTTGTTGTTAGCATTGTATAGTGTTCTGTTGTGAACAGATCGTAATTTATATATCCACCTATTGATGGCTATTTGGGTTCAATTCCAGTGTTTGATATTACAAATAAGGACGTTATAAATATTCTCATGTGTGTCTTCGTATGCCCAGATGCAAAAAATCTTGAGGAGAGATTAGGAATGGAATTTCAGGATCATAGAATATAATTACAGTTAGTTTTATCGGGTTGTTAAATATGAATTCACCACATCATTAAAAATAAAAATTTTGCCTATCTAATAGGTAAAAAATTTTAAATCTTATTGTTTAAAATAAGATTTTAAATCTTATTTTAAAAATAAAAAATTTCTTGGGTCACCTGGATGACTCAGTTGGTTAAGTATCTAGCTCTTGGTTTTGGCTCAGGTCCTGATCTCATAGGTTGTGGGATTGAGCCCTGCATCAGGCTCCATGCTCAGCATGGAGTCTGCTTGAAGATTCTCTCCCTCTGCCCCTTCCCTCTGACTCATGCTCACATGTGTACATGCGCTCTCTCTCTCTAAAATAAACAAATCTTTAAAAATAAAATCTCATTTTTTATTACATTTATTTCATTATTATGTTTTTTTTTTTTTTAAGATTTTATTTATTTGACAGAGAGAAACAGAGCCATAGAGGGAACACAAGCAGAGGGAGTGAGAGAGGGAGAAGCAGGCTTCCTGCCGAGCAGGGAGCCCGATGTGGGGCTCGATCCCGGGTCTTCGGGATCATGACCTGAGCCGAAGGCAGTCACTTAACCAACTGAGCCACCCAGGTGCCCCTCGTTATTATGTTTTTACAAGCTGTTTATTAGCAGTCATTTGTAATTTTTATTTTGTGGAGTTTCTGTATCCTCAACCCATTTTTCTATTGGGTTGCTGTTATTTTTCTTAATGATTTTCAAAAGTCTTTATATATTGAGGATAGTACTCACTGGTGTATTATGAATGTTGCAAATATATTCCTTATAATTTGTTCTTTTTATCTTATAGTTTGGGTCTTGGTCCTTTTTGTCATTCAGCAGTTTTACATTTTTCTTCAGTCAGAGCCCCCATTCTTTGCAGATCCTGCCATTTCTGCCGTCAAAGCTATGCTCGCATATGCTTCTGCATGCCCCATGACCCATTTGTTAAGGGAGCTTTATTTTTCACGGACACAGTGCATCCAGGTGGTTTCCCCAAGTTGCCAAGCACGGGGAGCATTGGCTGGATCAATGTGAGACCAGATGGTATTAGTGCTTTGCAGATTTTAGAAGCCGTGATGAAGTTGCCATTATCTGGAGACCCAAGTTCACCATACATAGAAGGAAAAGTCAACCCAACGTGCTAGGGCCAATTCTCTGCATCTTTATGCCAGGGTTGTGGAAGTAATGGTTGTTTCTCTCCAGAACTGAGCCAGTGGGCTGGGCTCACTACCACAGGGAAATGTCACCAAAGCAAGAAGACCTGAGGGACAAAACTGGCCTGCCAACAACCACCGAATGATCTCTCCAGCAGCCGCCTGGCACGGGCTCTCCTCCCACAGGGGTTGTTGATGGCTCAGACTTTTACAATGCTCAAGCCGTGTTCCAAGGAGCTTTTGTGGTTTAAATCAATGTGCTTCTGGGAATAAGTGCCCTTATTATTCCTAGTTTCCATTATTTGCTGTGCTCTTATACTTCTGTGACATAATATCCCTTGTGCAGCTCCACGGTGACAGTCCTTTCAGGAATCTCTAAGAGCTTTCTAATTAAGACCCACAGCCACATACAGAGGGAGATACCGAAGCCCAGGGACAGGGATGACAGAGCCTCACCTTGAACAAAGGCGCCGAGCCCGGGTTGGGCTTCCACTAGAGACTGGAGGGCCTGGGCCACACTACTTGTCTGGGAAGCACGTCACAGCAGCTGAGACTACACTCTTGTCAGGCTACGTGAGGGCATGGCTGGGAGTGATGGGCCCTTTTGGTAACTGCTTAGGGTCCCCCAGGCCGCTGATCTATTGAACTGAGGACTGAGAGCCGGAAGTGCCGGCTGGCTGGGCACTAGCTCTTGGGTTTACAATCTGTTCTCCGTGGCTAAGCTCCCGAGGCCCAAAAGTGTATCATGGCTAGGTCATTAAAATTCATTTTTAAAAGATTTTATTTATTTATTGGATAGAGACATAGCGAGAGAGGGAACACAGCAAGGGGAATGGGAGAGGGAGAAGCAGGCTCTCTGCTGAGCAGGGAGTCCAAAGCGGGGCTCGATCCCAGGACCCTAGGACTGTGACCTGAGCCAAAGGCAGATGCTTAATGACTGAGCCACTCAGGCACCCCAGGTCATTTGAATTCTTAAAGTTAGTAAACTTGATCAACTGCCTTGTATGTGCACCAGGAGTACAATCCCCCACTCTGGATGTTCACAGCCTGGACAGAAGAGGAGACAGATATGTCAGTGGGGAGTGACAGGAGCTGAGTGCTTTAATAGACAGGAGGCCAGGAGGCTAGCGTGGCACCAAGCTCTGTGGGGCTTTCAGGGAAAGCTTTCTGGAGAGAGGACTTTCCACCTGGGTAAATCTTTAGAGACAGACTGAACTTGTTAGGCAGAGCTATAGGAAAGAGAACACTGCATGCTAAAGGCCAAGTGCGTACAGAGGCCTGGATGTGTGAAATGCTTGGGGTTCAGGGGACAATGAGAATATCAACATATCTAAAGCGGCCAAGGTTCTCCCATTCTTTCTCTCTTCTATTTTATAGCCCACTTCTTCTGTTTTTTTTCTTGATATCTTCATTTGGATGATTATTGCTGTATCACCTCCACTCCTCAGGGCATTGTGGACTAGGGAAAGATCATGTACTGTAAGTGCCCAAAAGAAAAGCACACCGATAAACATTTTGCTGCATTATGGGACACAAGGGCAGCTCAGGGCACCTTGGACAGGAGCTCAGCTGGGCTGTCTTCTTTTCTATAGCAAAAAACATGGTCTTGGATGGCACTGGATATTACCTGTTCCGGGTCCAGCCACCTAGAGCAAGGTCCTCTTGTCCCAAGAGTGGGGAGTAGACGCTGGGGGAAGTCCATGGAGATGCAAGAGGGGAACGTGAGCTGCTCAGCAACAGACACGAGGGCAGGAGTGAAAGCTCTGATCTGAGCTCTGTGAGTCTGGCGTGCGGTGGGCTCTGGAGTTCAGGCTGGACTGGAGTGGTAGGAAACCAAAGGCAGCCTCTGGCTTCCTCTCCTGGTCTTATCTTCCTGGGTGCCTTACACTGTCCCCGTCACCTCCTGCAGGGTCTTCCTGATGCGCTTTAGATACCTCCTCAGTCAACGAGAAAAATAACAGTGTGCTGCTCAGTCTACCCTCCGTGCCGTGCTGGCCTGCAGCTCGCTCTCAGCCCTGTGGACAAACACTTATCACTCTGACGTAGACGATGGCCAGCCACCGAAGCTTCCTGAGAGCACAGGGCCTTACCTGCTGCAGGGCCCTGTGTGTAACAAGCACTCAATCAGCCCATGGAAAAGAAAGGCAGGGAGAGGAAAGGGAAGGAGGGAGGAGGGATGGACGGGGAAGAACCTGCCAGGAAACAGCAGGACCCAAAGCTTTCTGAACAACACATTCTAAATTCTGACCAATTCCAGCTGGTGCCGGAGGAGAGTGAACATAACTCCAAGGAAAGAGTCAGATAAACAGTCTTCTAAAAATTTTTTCAGGGTGCCTGGGTGGCTCAATCGGTTAAACGTCTGACTCTTAATTTTGGCTCACATCATGAATTCAGGGTTGGGAGATGGAGGCTGTGTTGGGATCCATGCCAGGCAAGGAGACTGCTTAGGATTCTCTCCCTCTCCCTCCACCCCTTTCCGCTCCTCCTGTGCCGCACACCCTGCCCCCCACGCCCTGCCAGCCACTGGCTTGAGCTCTCTCAAAAAAATTTTTTTTTCTTTTTTCCTTGCAAAATCTAGGTACTGGTCCACTCTCTCTTGCCTCAGGCCTCAGATTAGAGCCTGAGCTACACTGTGGGCCCCCTCTGGGCCCCGCTCCACCCATAGGCTGTGCTCCCACCATTACACTGCTCGGAGCCCAGAAATACTAGAATGTATGCTCTACACCTCGTCTCTAAGGTGAACATGGGTCAGCAGGCAGGCTGGACATGGCTCTTCCATGCGGGGATGTGAACCAGTGCTGCAGGCCAGAGGTGAGCCAGAGGCCGATGGGGGGTTGGGCAGTGGAGGGAGTCATTTGTTCTCATCAGCAGGACACAGTCATATTAGCCACCATGTGTCCATCTTTATGGTGACCCTAAGGGCCAGGCAGCCTCACTGCTTCACAATAGACTGAATATGATACAGGCCAGGCAGGAATTCTGATTCCTGTGTCTGGCTGGAGAATCTGAACATGGAGGGATGGACAGATTTTTCAGTGATGAAGAGAGAAGGATTCAAGTGGAGGGAAAATATGAACAAAGCCGTGACAGTGAGAATGTGCAGAATGAGCTCTGGGGATGTCTCAGAAGCTAGTTTTTCCAGACTGGGATGGACAAGGAAGTGTGGCGGGAGGTGAGGCCCCCGGGGCTGCTGGCCTGGTGTCTTCATGTAGAGGGTCTTCTATGATACCCTGAAGAATTTGGGCTGTTTCTGGAATCCAGTCGGAATAAAAGTTTTGAACCAGATGAGAGTGAATTGGGAGGCAATGGGATGTAAGGATTACTCAGAGGACACAGAACGGAGCAGTGAGGAAAACAGGACGTGAAGGTGATATCCAGGAAGGCATAATGAGGCTGTGAACAATGATGGTAGTGGTAAGAGAAGGAGGGAACACTGTGAAGGACAGTCCCCCCTCTCCCAAAAGTAGGACAGCTCCCGTCCTTGCCTAGACACATATCTTACACAAACACGCACAGACACACACTTAGGAGGTGAGAGGAAACATAACCTCTTTACAGCCCGCTCTTCTCAGCTGTCAAGCCTGCCCCCCACACCCCGGCCCCACTTCTTTGTTTCCCCTGACGTCATTCTGGGCAACAGCCAGAAGCACTGGCTCTAAGGCCAGAAAAGTCAGGCGGGTGTTACTGATGTCTGCAGGCGCACTGCCTGGGTGCTGTCTGGAGGGCATGTCTGGTGGGGGAGAAGGGCCATACCCACTCTCCCAGGCAGAGCCCTGGGCCGGGGAGCCTGCTGCCTGCAGGAGCTCCTGCTGAAGGAAGGGGGCTGAGAGGTCAGACAGTCCATCCTTCTGCCTCCAGAGAGGCCATTGGCAAACGCATCCTGTGGTCAGACAGTATAGCTCACACGGTCCAAAAGACTCCGTCTTTAATTATTTTCACAGTTCACTAAGTTCTTCCTTCTAGTCAACCTAAACCTCAATTTTAAGTCTCTTTGCCTTGTATTCTGCATTTGGGGGGAAATGGCAAAATCCCATCAGCAGGAAAATAGTTATGCTCAGTCACGTAGAAAGTGTCCACTGAATCATGGGGCTTATAGTCAATAGACCTGATGGCAGGAATGGAGTTTGGCTGTAAGCCCACTTACTATGCAGATGCTAAATAACTCAGCAAGAATGACAGAGAAGCCTGGGCTGGCTCACTGCGCTGGTGACGCTTCTCTTTTTGTCCTCCTCCACCCCTCGCCTCCCCGTAGGGGCTCAAAGGCTGTGCTGACAAGGATGCTGGGAAAAGTAATACATTGCTTGTGAATCTAAGACATTTAGTACCTTCGGCTCCTCGAACACCCGGGAACAGCATCTTCCTCTAAGGTAGAGATGATCTGAAACACCACTATTCCGTGAGGCTCAAGTTTCTTTTCCTGCCACCCGTGGGGCCACCAGGCCACGAGGGCCACTCCACCACACAGGCAGAAGGCAACCGGCAACGGATGGGTCCTTGCAAAGTAGCAGGCTTGGTGCAGGCATGACTACATTTAATACTCACAACTCTTCAGTAGGGCACTCATTTCACAGATGGAAGAAGCCAAGGCTCACAGAGAAGTTAAGAGAGGAGACAAGAGACTCTGAATAGGCAGGGGGTTGGTGTGGGGACTGTGGAAGTTGTCTCTTCCCATGAATAGCACGGGGCAACTTTTGCCACCATTTGTCCACATGTGTGCTGATGCTGAAAGTCGGGCAGCAGGACCGCTGTTCCCAAGACCGGATTTGCTGATGGTCACAGAGGGTTACCAACTGTCATGTCTGCTTGGAGGAGTCAGGGCCAGGGTGTTTCTGCCCTGTCTAGAGGGACGGGAGGGCTTTTCAACCTGGCACAGCTGGGATCAGAGGAGACTATGTTGTGATTAGAGCTGTTTCCCTATCTATGACCATGGTTTGGGGGAGTTTTCCATTTCCCTCCAACACAAGGAATTAAGGCAGCAGGTCGATTGCTGTTCGGGTTGGAGAGAAGGAAGCACTTAGCGAACTGTGAAGATGGTAGATAGGAAGGGAGCAGGTGTCAGGATGAGTGTTCTCTTGAAGGGCCGCCCTGCCAACAGCAGTGACTGTAGTCCGGACAGTCCTGACCAAACCCATTCTTCTCGCCTTCTACTGGAGGCAATGACCACCCACCCAGGAAGCTCAGGTCCACTGGCATAATCAAGAGCACGGTGGCTTTCCCGCAGCTTTCCCTCCTGTGGTCTCTGCATAAACAAATGACACGGCTAGCAACCTAACGAGTTTGTCCGTCATAGCAATCCCAGCGCCTGATACCCTGGTACATGCTCAATAAACCTTTGGTGATTGAATAAAAAGGGTCACCTGTTTTTAAAATTGTTTGTGTCCTTGTTGGTTGTACCTTTGGCACAGATCTGGGGAACTGGTCCAAATACAAAAACTCCAGCTCAGACGAATGCAGCTGACTGAGCCACAGAGCGCTGTGATGTCAGCGGAGGTACCGCTAGTACTCAGGATGAAGGAAAAGTGCTTTGCGTCAGCTACTCCTGGTCAGCCGCTTGGGGGAGGAAGGAGGGAGGGATAGTGCTTAGGAGAGACTCAAGCACCCCTCCTGCGTCAAGGGCCCTCAAGGAGAGATTCCTGATGAGCTCACTCCCTGAGAGACGATTCTAGCTGGGCTAATATGCTTTTGAGCATCCCAGGGGACAATGTAACTACTAAGTAGGATAGATCTGATGTTGCTTAAGTGATTCTGTGATTACAGTCATTTATCCCCAAGGCCCTCATACCTTGAAATGTGACATTGGAGGTTTGTGTCATCCAATGGCCTGGCTACAGGCAGCAGTAGCTTCTGAACATGAGCCAATATTTAATTCTTTCGGAGTGTAAGCTGCTATCTCCTCAAGGCCAAATGTTGACTTCACACTTTAGGGATGTATGTTTTTTCCAAATGCTCTTTTGTTCTTCACTGGCTTCCAAGGAGTAGGTCCCCAATTGTCCCTGATTATGTCAAGGCTCTCTGAGAAGGAACACTTGCTCTCCCAAGTGCTGGGAAAGGAGAAAATGCCAAATGATGGCCATTTTCTAATGACCTAAGAGCCTGGCCTGTTAAGCACAAGGGGAGACGCTATCAGAATTTCAGTAATGGCATCTTTTGGGCTCTTTCAGTACCTCTTATAAAGCTCTCTCCACATTCTGTACAAATATAAGAGTTGTTTATTTTTGCTTTTTCTGTCAGTAGACTGCAAGTTGCCTGAGGGATCTCCCAGTCAGGTTGCTTTTCCATTTCCCACCCCCAGCTCAATGCCTGGTGCAGTGTGGCACTGAGAGCTGGGAAGCCTTTCTTCCCCACATACATTTCCACAAGAGGCTTTTCATCTACTCGTCAGTGTGTGTCGG